>WSYH01006392.1:0-38568 GCA_036426205.1 Ascaphus truei
ACACACACACAACACACACACGCCTTTCTGTCTGGCTTTGTTGATTGTGTAGAAAGTGGGATGTATCTAATTGGAGAGGATTCACCAGGAGACCCTATCATAGGATTAGAAGTTCACGAGATGGGATTGCAGTTCTATATAGAGCCACGTAGAAATGAACATTTTCCAAAGTTGGAACACGACTAATCCATGTTATCCAACAGGAAAAACCATGGCAGTAATGTGCTAAATACTATGGACCCCCTTTCACGCTTACAGATCCTGATTCTCTGTAGTTATTTGTAGACTTGATTAATCATTTCAGACCAAGAGAAGGATACGACACAGAGCACGTTACAAACCAACCCTAAAATACTAATGATAAACTATTTATAGATCGAAGAAACTGCTGTGTATCTTACATAAAAGTATCCCTCTAAAGCTCAATCACTGCAATAAAATGATAAACCATCAAATACTAATGTAAAAACGAACAATTGTTTCGTTTTCTAATTAGATAGTAAAAAAAAAACACCTTTAGCAATCATGCTAATTTATCCACGTCATAAACCAATGTCCAAACACTTAACATTATACATTTAGACCTGTAACTATTGTTAAAAAAAAGAAGCACATTTCAACTGCAGGGAGACACAACTTCGGTGGTTGTTGATTCCTTTCAAGGACAACCTCCCGCCCCCTCTGAGTATTGGGATTCATCATAAATCAGCAATTCTTTGGTCAGTGTTTAGCAATCTGTCAAGATCCAACACGTTATATAAGCAGCAAGCAAACCCCTGCTTTGTACCAGGGTGAATGCACACTGCTTGCAAGTCTTCTTCTAAGAAAGGTCCCAGCAAAACGGGGCTGGATTTATGCACATTTGCATAGCAGGGCTTGATTCTTGTTCATACGTACTTAAAGAACTTTAATATGGGATAAATTACCAGGAATTAGGCACAGCATTTGAGAGAATAAAAGAAAGCAGAGGTCTCACTGCAGCTTGGCTTTTTTATTCTATGGGTGAACACAGTATGCTGGAAAAAATATATGCTTATGTGGACCCCAAGACAAGCAAGAAGAACAACTTTCCTTAATTTGATTTTAAATTCAGTTTTGTATGTGGTAAACCAATAATCCTAGGGACAGTAATACGATACCGACCAGGGATCTGTGAGTCAGAAAGTCTGGTAGGAGTTTAAAATGTTAATCCTTAGCATAATCCTTTCCTAGGTATGTAGAATATGCAAACCACAAGAGTGTTTTTTCTACTCTTCTTCTTTTCTTCCTTATTACAGGCATTAAAGACAAGAAAAAAAAAATCAAGCAGGGAGAAATAGGACCATTACTTGTAAATGATAATTAATTCCTATCATTGCTTCAATTGTTACCAACATGCAGCTCTCCACACTCTGAGGACTGCCCTTCTCTCTAGTTGAAGAAAAAGCAAAAGAGAGCCCATGCTTACAACAGCTATGGAAACCAATCCTTTGAGCTGTGCAGGCATTAGGTCTTTGGGATCTATGCTTTATTCCTTCTGTTTAAAAGCTCTGAAAGCTCTGAGCAAACTAGAGTCTTAGGAGGCAGAAGAGATTTGTGTTTTTGTGCCTTGCCATCTTGATCTTTGAATCTGTTCAACCTGAAATGTCTCAGTGCCACTTACTCTTTTTATCATGCTGGTGTACAACTATATATTTGAGATCTCGAACTTCAGAAATAAGTAGTATAAGTTATTAGAATATGGTTTATTGATTGTTGCTCATTGTCTGTAATAAAACAGGGGATTCAAGAACAATTGAAAATAGTCAAATAGTGTATATAATAAAGCCCAGTAGATGTCAAAAACGTTTAATGAAAGGTAGAATACATAAAATAACAAGTTTCACTATTTCATGTACAGTACAGGCGCGAGGTGTCTGTAGGAAGACACCCCTACTTAGATTTACTTCACATAGATTTTATCTAGTAGCTTATGTTTTGTAGTACATACTGATAATGACCAAAGCACAGGAAATAAGAAACTATACAATAAAATGAATTCCCTTTGTTATTGTTATTTTAATGTCTACCATTGTCATCTTTTGGCATGGAGTCCTGATTTGTATTTCTTTATACTGAACATTTAGCAATTAAAAACTTGAAATTGTATTGAGTAATGAAAATATTAGTGTTACCTTCAATTCGATTGCTGATTTGAAAATTAATATATAATCAATAGAAAACATAAATAGACAACAAAATATGCAAAAAGAACTATCTGTGGAAGCACTTCCTGGACTCTGAAGATTATATATATACTGATTGTAGTTTCTAATGTATTATTGTAAACAATGAACCATTGATAATTTACAATAACTCTGTAGCTTAATAAAATGTGTGTAATTTGATTTGGAAAATAATGCATCTGAAACACAATTCCTTCTAAATGTATTAATGCTATGTTTTGTTAAAGCTTTCTCAAAAAGGCAAGCCTTTTAGAATTCTAAAGGAACCATATGGTTTAGACAGCATAAACTTGCCGTACACAAACAATAGGGAAATTGAGAGTAGAGGTCAGCGCCTGAGCTAGCCAGGCTGCAAACCTCCCATTCAGCCTAATAAGCTGTTGTCTGGGGGTAATGATGCAAAGTTTCAACCCTTTCTCGTGTGATAGTCTAGAACGTGATTGTCATACAATCTGAATCTTGGGAGGACTTTAGACAGAACCTCCCCAAAGATGGAGATGGCCATATGTCCACTTGTTTGACATCTGAAGAGGTAGACAAGAGTATGGTAGCATTCCTCTCCCCTCTTCCCAAAATGGAAAGGATTTTTGGCAAAAAGGCCTAACAACAAGGGGTATACATTCCCTGATTAGCTACTTAGATCTAAAGCTTTGCACTGCTTAACCCCAATTAGCCAAGGGGATGTAGCAGCAACCACAGGTCTTCTTTAATGCTGTTTAATATATTGTATATCAAGAAAGCTTTAACTTTAATGCACAGATACTGATTTAGTAAATGTGATAAGTAAAACGTTGAAAGATACTGTGAAAAATAAATGTTATGCTTACATTTTCGAGGCTATAAAGGCAACTGTGGAGTAATTCTGGAGGTAATTCTGCGGCAGACAAAACTGACAAGGGGTCTATTACTAAGTTTCTGGGGTAAAATGACTGGAAAAAACAGCACCATATTTATTTAAGCACTACTTATTGTAGGTTGGTATTGTAAGCTCTTCAGCGCAGAGCCGCCCTTTGCCCTGTGTTGTTTTATTCCTTACTGCACTCATGCCCATTGTTTGCACTTTATTGGCCTTGTGCTGTAATTTTGTAAGGCACGCATTAACACCGTTGGCACTATATAAATAAGTTATACATACATTGTGTCACCTTTCAGTGAACCAACATTAGCATTCTTCATAGATCAAATATAATGTATAAACCTTTCGAAACCTCCTTTAAGAAGAAGCCTATAAGGTGTCGAAAGCTCTGTACTCATTTAATCAAAAGAACTCTGAGCATCACAACCTACAGTACAGTGAATCTGCTTTCCTCCAAGACCAATAAGGCTGAGGAATTACATATTTATTCAGGTAAAGAAATCGCACAAAATCAACTACATTTCTTTTGATAAATCAGACTTTAGTAAATATCCCCAAGAGTATAAAGGAGAACAAAAACCCATACTGCTTTCAAATTTTTGTTGTTATGTGTATACTGTATGGTGCAGTTATTTTCCGCAGAATGGCTCACTCTTTATCTTAATTCATATATTGGCACCTCCACAGTTTATGTTGAATAACCTAGCTGTATTTTTATTTCTAGATAACTTTGCATATACATTTGTGTGCAATGACAAAAAATAGATTTGATAATTTTTACAGAAATGTATCTTCCCTAAATGTATAGGAGTACAGCAAGTGACTCACGTACGTGAATTTATTTTGTAACAGAATGCTTTTGTGCTGCTGGTATCAGGTTCAAAAGCCGAGTATTTAAAAAATTGCATTTTTGTGTTTTGGTGTTTTGCATTTTGTTGGCGGTGTTACAGTAAATCTCAAAATTAAGTTGTCTTGCCATTTGTGCTAGTCAGTACCCTGTAAGTGATTGTCACAAAAAATGAACCCACAAAAACAACTGTTTCAATTGAGATATATTATTATTATTATGGCAGACCTGGCAAGGGTCTTAATGGTAATTGTCAGAAGTCGACCATTTGTAATGTTCCGTTATTTCAATTAACGTACAATATCCGTAACGCATATCACCAATGGTGTTCAGCGCAACAATGTCCTTATAAATACAGATCCTTAATTGTACTGGACCTTAGCTAACTCACATGCAAATCATATAGTAATCAGCAGTTTTACCTACAGAGATCCTCAGACCTCCATTAACTTACGCCGGGTATAACGCTATGATATTTAGCAGCTTCAATATGCCTTTCTCACATCCAGACCCTGATTATCATGGAGTTATTTCTTGGAAAGCCAAAGAAATTGAATGAAGAGATAAGCTCTAACCCTTTAATTACAAAAAAGTTATGTGTCATACTGTACAAAGAATTATATATATATTATAATATATATATATATAATGTCTGCTGAAACAGATCATAAGTAGATGATAGTTTTTTAGTGATAAAGTTGAGTTTGTGTGAACTAATATGTATATAATGTAATAATGACTGCATGAAGTATGGGTGCACAATAATGTTATCCATACATTCTCAACAAAATAATTAATATTTCATTTTTAGAATGTACAATTAAAATAATGAAGGAAGTCCTTTTTTCATTTATTTGAAATTAAACATTAATAAATTGATATCAATTTATATTTGTTGAGGTATGTATGGACATACAGTAGGATAACTCCTATTATACAGGCAATTGTTTACATTATATACAAAAATTAAGTGAAAAAGTGTAAAATGATATATTTCTAATATTATAACAAGATTTGCATTAGCATTTGGTAACACACTGAAAATCTCCATCAAGTATCGCTGCCTTAATAATGCCAAAGTTTACCAATGCGCAGTGCAGTGTATTAGAACAAACGTGTCTATAGAATGAAAAATCACATTTAATAGCACTACTACTTTGAGGAAAGGACGTTATTTTTGCATCTCATTAGCTTTGAGATTCCCGGTAATAAGAAAAATAACGTCTGTCCCTATTTCGTGAACCTGACGTTATTAGGTTTAAAAATACCGGAGCTCTGAGGACCAACCTCTTAGTTTTTAGGTTCATGTAAGTTGCACTCCCTTCAGGTAAAAGGGTAATTGTTGAACTGGAATCAAAGATACCCTTATAATTACACAGAAGCACAGCATTTTTCAGTGTTTACAATTGACTCTGAAAATAAAAGCATTTTTAAACAAGCTAACATTTATTGGGGATGGCCGTTTCCTATTGAATATTGTCAGTAGCTGGTTGAAAACAATTGTAACCTGCATTGAGATGAGCAAGGTGCCGATAATACATTCTCTTTTAATTTTTTCAGAAAAGAAACTGCAGGTGAAGTTTCATTTTTTATTGTAAAAGTTAATTTCTGTTTTAATATGTTACACTTTAGCTTTATCAAGCTACATCCTAGAACTATATTCTTTTATATATAGGATTCTATCTGCCCGGAATACAGTGCTATATTTCCGTAGATGGGTTTAGCATACATTTTGTTTCTAGGGTCTTTATTCAAATTGTCCCTTAATACAATTCTTAATATTCTTAGAAAAGTAAATATTGGTGAAACAAATATTTTTTAACTGCTACACTAAATTCTAGCCATTTATCAAAGCTATTGATATTTTGTGTTTGCTAGTTTAATGCGTTAGAGTTTGGTAGCTGGTTGGGAGGACTCTTTTGATTTAATAGCAACGACCCACATTTGTATTGATTGATGCTACAAGCTTTCATCCACATCCTTTGGGAGCTCCAGAAGGGTTCTTTTGTAGTCAAAACTGTGAATTGCTTGCTTTAAAAAAAAAAAAAAAAAAGGCAAATTACCTATTGATAGTACAGTGAAACCTTAGCCGAGATTGATCATTGAATAAAGCAGGCCTAAGCAATGCTTTAGAACTACTATAACTGTTAATACAAATTACGACTAATTGCGACTAATATTTAGCAGGTGCTGCTAGCACCTCAGGCATAACGGGTTAACTAATAAAGATTTTGGTATCTATGCTTACAATTTCTTATTGCAATAAATTATGTAGTAATAACATCACTCTATGAACAAAAGGACTCGCTTGATGAAGATCTGTCATATTTTCATAGAATTTTTTTCAATAAGTAATAAAACGAGTAGTTTTCTATATATAAAATGGTACCGTCACATCACATTTTAATCAAAGTGCTCAGTTTTGAAAAGGGCATCATTGCTTAATCAGTTGTTTATATCTTTACTCCGTACAATGTCAGTGGTACATTAGACATACAGTACTAACAACTACAGCCTCATGTGCTACTGAGCAAGACTCGTGTGCGGGAGAGGGGACGAAAGAGAAGGCCAGTGCGTGTGGGCGGAGGAGGGAGTGGAGGGTAAACGAGGTGCGTGCGGGGGAGGGGTGGCGGAAAGGACGGACGTGGGTAAGAGTCGCGGAGCAAGGCGGGGAGCGGGTAGGTCGTCGGTGGTAAGGAGGGGGGGTGGGGGGAAGGTGACACGGTGGGGGGGAGAGGGGTGGTGCAAACCTGTGCCCCCTAGGACGGGGAATTCCTCTTCCAGGTCGTTTCAATCGGTAGAACCAGCCCCTGATCCCACCTTGCGCAGCCCACATGGGAGGCCAACTCCATGGGCCCAACCGAATGTGGCGCCCATTTGCGTGATCCTCTGTCGTGGCGTGGGTACCCAATTGTTCCAACGCGTACGGGGCTGTGCGGGGGTTACACAACCTTACCTCTGTTACCTTTTCACCCTCTCGGTGGGTAATTCTTAAAGTTGCAGCTGTGCACATTTGGTGTCTCTGTAGTTTCCCTGTAAATATTATTATTTGACAGTATTCCTCCAAAACAATTTAGTACTCTCTTTTTTATTCACAACAGAGTTTCACACACTTCGGCCCCGGTCTCCCCAGCTCACTGTTTCCCGCACCAGAGCCTCTATGTTGAAATCGCCACGTGCACAAATCCATTCTCCAGGTAAGTGTGTTTTGTATATTTGTTATAGTATGTCGGTATATAAATATATACTATTATTATAAAATATACATATATATATACATAATATATTTGGGAGGCTTGGATGTATTGGGGGTGGGGATTGTATGCATCGGGGGCTGGATTTATTTGTGTATGTATTAGGTTTTTATGCATTTGGGGGATCGGGGGGTTTGTATGTATTTTGGGGAGGAAGGGGGAGTGGATGTTGTATGTATTTGAGGGGTGTTGTTTTTTTTTTGGTTGTTTTTGGCGGGTAATTATGGGGGGGGGGGATGGGACTGGGGAGGGAGGATTATGCGTGTGTGGCCTGAGGGGGGTGGGTGGTCATTGAGTGGGGAGGGGGGTGATTGAGGGAGCAGGATATTAAGTGGAAGGGGGGGTGGTATTGAGGAGGGTGGAGAAGAGGAGAGAGGGTGTAAGAGGAGGGAGGAGAGAGATGGGGGAGGGGGAGAGAGAGGTGAGGGAAAGAAGAGTGGGGAGAGTGAGACAAGGGGTAGAGAAATACAAGGGGAATGGAGAGGGGGGAGAAGGAGAGGAGAGCGCGAGCTGTTAAATGTGTGTGGGGCGGTGCTGGGGGGGTTGCCTGGTGTCAACTTCTAGTCCTGGCCATGAGAATCTGTCGCGGCCCTGAAACACACACAAAACACACACACACACACACACACACACACACACCACACACCAGACAACACACACACACAACACACACACCACACACAAACAACAACACACACACACACACACACACACAAACACTAACGAGCACACAACTACCCACAACCCCTCTCTCGGTACATGCTTTTCCTCTTCTGCTTGGCCCCAACCCCAGGCTTCCTTACACCTCCTTCTGATTGGCGCTGAGGGTAAGCCAATCAGATGGAGGAAACTGTCCCAGCTCTCTCCTGCTCGGGAAATCCCCTGCAATTAGAAATCTTGCCTCCCCCAAAGTCTGCTGACCGCTCGGCAGTGCCTATAGGCCTAATGGAAAGAACCGGCCTGGGAAAGCTGTCTGAGATAATCTAGAGGGAAAGCAAAGGTGAATGGGAGGTTGAGGTTACTGGGAAATAGAAAAAAACTATATCACAATAATATATCTTTATTACATAATAGTAATGCTTTCAGTAAGAAACTTTCCAGTGCCAGAAGACATTCTCATGGTCTATTTCCTTTTGAAAAGGCTTTGTTGTAAGTTGTCTTCGGCGCTAGAAGGTTGTCTTCGGGCGCTAGAACTAGAAGGCTTGTATTCGGGCGCTAGGAAGGTTGTCTTCGGGCGTAGAGGCTTCTTGTGGAAGTGGAAGAGCAACATATAGTAAAAACATGGACTACTATGCATAGTTTTTATGTATTCTCTGTAGAGAACTGCTTTACAGGAATGTTAGACACGATGTCCAGCAATTGTGTTTATACTACAGCAGCTCATTATATGGGCATAATCAAAATTGTTCCTGCTTCTATAGGGCCAAGTTATCACGGGTTGTTAGTAAATCTCCCCTACTGGGTAGTCTACCATAACACATACACCAAGTAATGGGCAAAAATTACCTATATCCACATAGGGGATAAATGCATTTGCCAATCTAAAAATACATATTAATCACAATAAATAAAACTAAAAGATTTTTGCACTCACCGTTATGGCACCCACGATGCAGGCCATCCTCATCTTCATCCCGTTCCATGCCCTCGGGTGCTGAAAAAACATACACAAGAAATAAAAAAGAGCCAATCTAAGTCCCCTAACCCTTAAATCACCTTAGCGGTTATTAACCGTGACGTCATTAAGGGGTTAACCCACCCTCACTCACCACTCACAGGAGGCCTAAATACCCCCCACTACCCCCACACATGATTGCATAACGCCCTCACCCACTACACACACGGAGAGCTACCCAGGCTCGGGGGACACATAACCCATCCCCGCACCCCCACCCCACTACCACAATCAAAAACAATACACAGCCCCACAATAAACATTACTGTATTAAATAATAATAACTAAACCACCCCCTGCGCACCGCAATACAAACATGATTATTCTTTGACAAAAAGGGTTAATAACCCTAGGCCACCACAGAAGTCCCCGGGGGTCCAGGCGGGTGTCCGCAGGCGCCCACAGTTAGCCCAGCCAAAGGGGTGCACACAGGGTCTGGATGCCTACCTGGGTAGTCACGTCAGGCGCCGTGGGTCTACAGGTGGTCTCCAGGGATGGGCCCGTCGTGGGAGGTCCCGGGTCAGCCCCATTTGGGGTTTTTGGCATTGTGTTAATTGATTCTGATAGTAATGGATGGAGATTGGATAATTAATGATGGTTAATTTAATTCGTGGACTTGCTTTGTTTTTAGTTCATGCTTGGATTTGTATCTTGTGGAATAGAGTTATTTGATTTTGAGAATTGCTGGCAAAGTATACCTGATGACATCAATTATTGTGTCATGTACAACATTATCATATTGAGGTTGTTTTTATTGCATTTCTCAGATATTTGATTTGTGGCATGGGGACTGTTTGATATTGCGGAGATATTTGAAATTTCGGCATGTATTATCCTACTATTTAAGATATTAATAGATTTATATTATATATATATATATATATATAGATATATATATGTATATATCTCATGGTCTTAGGCATGTCTGACAACCCTGCATTTTCCTCCATTATCACCCAGCAACAGCACTTCCACCTGCAGCAAGGGATTCTGGGAAATGAAATGCAAATGAGCACACAGTGTCAATTTTTGCCTCAAGAACCATTGTTAACAGGTCCCTATAGGCTAAGATTGCGCATGGTCACAGCTTGAGATTAGCCAGGGTTAAGGGCATACCAGAAAAACCCCACAGCAGCTGTTTCGACCTGATGGGAGTCTCATCAGTGTGTGGTTGATTTTACTGGGAATGAAAGAGAGGCTATGGGATAGGCTAAACCATAATTTACTGAGGTAGTATGGTGAGAAAAAAGTGACGAAACCCGGTCCCCAGGAAAACAAATATGCAAAATAACTGATGATCATCTGCATGTCTTAGGCAGTATGAAAACCACGCCTTCCCCATTATCATCCCCGCATTACCGCACTTCAATGCAGCAAGGGATTCTGGAAATGACATGCAAATGAGCACACAGTGTCCTTTTTGCCTCAATAACCATTTTGATTGCTGAGGAAGGGAATGACATGCGTGTCTCCGTTGTGATGCTGATGGTTCAAACTGAAAATATGGGAGAAGAAGTGGCTAGCTCGCTACTCCTGATGCTTTCTGGCCATATCTTTACGTAAAGTGTAATATTTTGCCGTTATTTTACATAGTTTGCGAGTTCATCTTTATCAAGCGAATAAAATCAAATTGATTAGATTTCTTAAGTCGCGTCCCAGTAACAAACCCAGGTTATATATATATTATATTTATATATCGTTTTGTGTCAATTACAGCCTGTCGCAATATATATATATATATATATATATATATATATTAATATGTAGCATGGAGCTCCCGTTTGCTCCTGGAGGACCCCCCTCCCCTTGAAGCAGCCCGGTCGCGGGTGCAGACAGAACGACGGCTGCTTCAAGGGTGGGGGCTGGAGCAGGAGCAGCGCGCTTCTCCTGACTGGCAGGAGGTTCCGGGGACGCGATCGGGCGGGGTTGCTAAGGCCGCGATCGGTCCTAAGTCCAGGCGGACGGACAAGCAGGGAGCCGCAATTGAGGACAATGTTGCGGCATGCGGGCAGGGATGAGTAGGCGCAGGGAAGCCCCCGAGACAGGGATAGCTCGCGCGGAGCAGGGAGAGCTGAGGGACGTCGAGCAGCCCGGGAAAAGCTTGCGCAGGCAGTGAAGGTAGGGAAAAGGCCCGCGAAACCCTAGCCTACAGGAAGGCTCGGATGCTGGGACTAAATATCCCAAGAAGCCTTTGCACGAGCACCAGTGACCACCAGGGAGCCCATAGGGCTTAGGAGACCCCGGGAAAAGAGAATACATTTGGAGGGCGGAGCCGTTAGATCAGTCAGAGACCGGAGGCAGCAAAGGGAGGCGGTATGGGTACAGGAGTCGTGGTGGACTCCCTGTACTAGGCCAGCACCCCCAGGGCCGCGATAGTCAGCTCCCCAGTTAAGGTGAGTGTTGCCAGGGGCAGCCATCAGGTTAGGGACCCTGCCACTTACATTAGTGGGAGCTGGAAAAGGAAGGTTACAGAGAGTTGGATTCAGGGGAGCTGTAGGGAAGTAGGGTGGCGGGGGAGCGAGTGAAGCTTCCTTGCCCATATAGGTACTACACCCCAGGGTAGGCCCCAACTCCCCACTTACATAGTGGGGAAGGATGAGGGAGGCCCAAGATAGGGCGCTGCCCTTAGTGTAGTGCTGCACATTGTCAGGTCACGGCTTGTCAGTGCTGTGAGGTCTGAAGGCAGGACCTTGTTGCGCAGCACGTTGGCTGCAGCCCCAAAAGTGAGCTACAGCTGTCGCGGTAGGCGCTGGGAATAGTCAGAGAGTAGGGGTCTGGAGAAGGGCGATAGGTGTTCTAGTCACCTTGAGGTAGCCTAGGGGTAGGATGCCTCTGAAGGATAGCCTGTCACGAGGAGGAATCTGGAGAGGAATCTGCACTAGGCTACAGGCCAACAGGTGGTAGAGCACACGTACTGCATGGAGAGTACTCTAGTCCATTCAGATCACTACCGAAGGGACTTGGGTAGTTGGGGGAGTGGGGACAGGTCATTACCTGCAGCGCCAACTAGGAGTTCCCAAGCAATACAGGTTGCTTTGTAATAAAGGGACAGGCCATAGGTAGGGTTCCTGTCACTGTTAGTACCAGTTATATAGATAGGGGACACAGCGGGCTGCTGCTGTTCCTGGGAAGATGTTGTGGACAAAGTTGGGGTCCTCAGAAGACGATTCCAGAGTGGGACCGCCTTAGAGGTTCGCACGTGCAAGGGAGGTCGGTTGGAGGATCAGACGGACTCATCAACGTCTGACCTTGAGAGGTGTGCTGACCAAGAGTACTGGAGTCCTCGGCAGGTATGTATACCTTCAAATGTGCACAAACAGGCCTATAGGTTCTTAGTGACTGCGCAGCACCCATTGACTATCTCTGTAGGAGTACGCGGACATGGGGGGGGGTCTTGGGGACACGGGGTGGGATCACCTAGTGGTGGAATAGTCCTGCGAGACGTCAATGTTCGTGTCTCACCGTGGTGAGAGAGACACAGTTTATCCCTTATGATTCGTTAGTAGCTAAAGTCTTAGTTTATATATCACTGTGGTGTGGTTTCTTATTGGGTTCCTATGTAGGGTAATTCTACATTTCATAGAAATCCTACATAGGTGGAGCGCTGTAAACGAAGATCCGTTAGAGAGGGATTCACCCCAGGTTTCATTAGCGGAGCTCAGACTCCTGTGAGCCTGCAGGTCTACGCACCACACCGGTAACACTTTATCAGGGTTCTTAGATCACCCACACGATATATGAGGTGATTGGGTGGGGAATACCCGTTACAATGGAGCGCTGACTGAGATGAGACCTGGTGGGCCCGGTATATTTTTTTCGAATGGCTATTTTTGTGTCGCATGAAGAAGCCAACGTGATGATTTCTGCCCGCGCGGGAAGGGGAAATGTTGAAGAAATCCGTCCGGGGATGGGATGGCGGGGAAAAACCAGGGTCCGGCCCCCGCAATGTGAGTATGTGACCCCAGTGATTAGAGCAAGCCGCCTCCGTTACATTCCACCAGGGGGAGCAAGCAAAGTGAACAACCATCAGCAACTGCGTTGTACAATACAGACAATTACAGAATGTAGAGAGACACACCCGCCAATTTGTATGGAGAATGGCGGAAAAAGAGGAAAAATACCCTTTCTTCTGTGCCCGGTGCCTACAAAAGGATTGAAGCTATCTGGTGGGCGGCACTTTAACCTTTGGCTACCACTAGAATGGCGGGGGGTGGCAGTGGTGGCTGATGACGGGTGCATACGATGTGTTGGGGACCAAGTGTGTGACTTCCCAGGTGGCAAACCGACCGGGGGTCCCAAAGTTGTTGCGGTTTGCGAGGGCACCAGTTCCTAAACCCGTGGCGGCTACCAGTCTACAGTCCAGAGCCCAGCAGGAATCTCAGATGGCCAGACCCAGAGAGAAGATTGCTGTTACTTGCTCTCCTTCAACCCACGGAGGTGGAGGAGCTGACAGACAAGGCGCCCAGTCCACCGTTGCAACCAAGAGGGAAGGACTGCGGCCAAGCCAGCTCCGGAAAAGCGAACAACCACGGTGGATGGCGCCCTACGGCGAACCACCCCAGCAGTGAGACAGAGGAATAAAAGGGGGAGGTGTTCCCCCCTAGAAGAAAGCTGTTCCGCCATGCGGTGGACCAGTTATTACCACCTACCGTTCAGTTGGAGAGAAAGTCAGGCTCTGTCGTGGGTGTAGGGTGAAGCACCGCATATACCTGACATGTTCAGAAGACGAAGAGGGGAAAACCACGGGCAAGCCAGCAGAGTGGTAAGGAAAAAACTTTGGCCCCCACAGGCTCGAGGCGGTGGTGTGGTCGTGAAAAAGGCCAAGTTATGGTTTCCGAACTAAGTATGAGCCGTGGCTCTAACCCAAATTGATGATCCAGGATGGAATCCAACGCTCCCGAGTTTCAGCCAGTATAGTGGACTGCCACAGGAAGTGCAGGGGCCAGGTACTGAGATAGCCGAGGTGGGAACGACCATCGTCCCCGGAGGCCTGTTGGCTACGTGAATCACCACTAGTGGTAATGTATTCTACCATTTACCCCCTTGCCAGGTGAACAGAGACTTTGAGAAAAGAGACGTTATCCAATTCTCGCTTCCCAGTGGAAAGCATCGCCAAGTCCGTAGGGAACAGGACTGTGTTAAAGGAAGATCCAGGAGACTGGCCTATTAAGCCCAAAGGGAGAGCGTGCCATCGCCCAAGTAGTGGACCCGGAAGGGGAAAAGGTCCTGGCCTCCTGATCTACCGATCCATGCCGCGGGTGACCGGGGGGCTAGGGGTAAAGGTTGCTTCAGAGGACATGGTGCTAAGCCTTCCACCCAGGGGAGGAAGAGTAGCGAGCACCAGTGAAGGTTGCCATCCGGTGTGCTCTTCAGACAAATTTTAGGGGGGAGGCTCACGGAACGCAAAAAGTGAGTACCCCCAATGATAAGTTAGGGGCACCCCACGAATGGTCTCAGCAAAACAGATGACGCTCAGCTCTGGCCTAGGGTATGTATGTGAACTGTATTGTAACCTGATGTCTAAAGCACAGTGATAGGTGTACATATGCCCTGCATTTTCATTGTATAACATGTTGTACAGGTAGGTCTGCCATCCAGCGAGGCGTTGGAGTTTAGTTTCACCAGGGGGGAGAGTGTAGCCTGGAAGCTCCCGTGGCTCCTGGAGGAACCCCCTCCCCTTGAGCAGCCGGGGTCGAGGGTGCCCAGACAGACACGACGGATGCTTCAAGGGTGGGGATGGAGCAGCGGACGCAGCGCGGCTTATCCTGCATGCGGCCGGTGCCGGGGGAAGCGATGGGCGGGTTGCTAAGGCCGCGATAGCGTCTCTAAGGTCCGGCGGTCCCGGAAAGACAAAACCAAGAAGGGCGCCGCCATGAGGACCCCAATGTTGCGCATGCGCAGGGATGGCGTAGGAGCAGGAAGCCCACGAGACAGGGATAGGCTCGCCGAGGAGAGGGAGGAAGCAGGGAGAGCTGAGGGAAGTCGAGGCAGCCCGGGAGGCGGAAAGCTTGCGCAAGCGCAGTGAAGGGGTAGGGAAAAGCCCGCGAACCCCTAGCTACCAGGGAAGGTCGGAGCTGGGGAATACATATCCCAAGAGCCTTTGCGAGCCCCCATGTGACACCAGGGAGCCCAATAGGGCTTGGAGAACCCTGGGAAAAGAGATACATTTGGAGGGGGATTCTTGCAGCCCGTTAGAGCAGTCAGAGGACCGGAGAGCAGCCCAGGGAAGGAGGAAGGGTACGGAGTCGTGGACTCCTTGTACTAGGCCAGCAGCCACAGGGCCCGAGATAGCACTCAGCTCCCCAGTAAGGTGAGTGTGCCAGTGGAGCCCTCAGGTTAGGACCCTGCCACTACATGAGTGGGAGACTGGGAAAGGACGGTTAGGAAGGTTACAGAGAGTTGGGAGAGTAAGGGAGCTGTAGGGAAGTAGGGTGCGGGGAGAGAGTGCGCTTCTGCCCATTATAGGTACCTACACCCCAGGTACGGCCCCAAATCCCCCTGACATTAGTGTGTAATTGCTGAGGGAGGCCAAGATAGGGGCTGCCCTTAGTGTAGTGCTGCTTGTAAGAGTCAAGGCTGGCAGTGATGTGAGGTATGAAAGGGAAGGCACCTTGTGGCGCAGCACGTTGGAGCAGCCAAAAAGTGAGTACAGCTTGCTGCTTGGTAGGCCTGGGACTAGTCAGAGAGTAGTAGTGGGTATGGAGAAGGGCCTTATAGCTGTTCTAGTCACCTTGGGTGCGCTAGGGTAGGAGCCTGAAGTGATAGCTGTTTAACGAGGGTGAGGTCAGGAATTCTGAGAGGATCTGCACTAGCTAGCCAACCGAGGGTAGACGCCCAAGTATGATGAAGAGTTACTCTAGTCCATTCCCAGATCAATTACCGAAGACTTGGGGAGGGGGGGAGTGGGACAGGTCATTACCCTGCAGGGCCCCCCATAGGGAGTTCCAAAGCCACACTACAAGGTGAGGTGTACTACAGGGACAGGCAATAGGTTGCGGTTCCTGTCACGTTAGTACCATTTAATAGATAGGGACACAGCGGCTGCTGCTGTTCCTGTGAAGCGGTTGGACCCACGTTGGGGTCCTCAGAGACGATTCCAGAGTGGGACCGCCTTAGCGGTGCGGGGGGGGCCCCGTGCAAGGAGTTCGGGTGGAGGATATCAGACGGATTCATCACAGTTCGGAACCCTTTGAGAAGTTGTGAGGAACCAGAGCTGGAGTCGATCGGCAGGTATTAACCCTTAACATGTGCACCAACGGCCTATAGCGTTCTTAGTGACTGGCAAGTCACAAATGACTATCTCTGTAGGAGTACGGGACATTGGGTGGGGTCTTGGGACACTGGGTGGGATCACATAGTGTTGGGAATCGTCCTGCGAGACGTCACTGTTAGTGTCTCACCGTGAGAGAGACACAGGTTATCATTATATTCGTTAGTATAGTCAAGTCAGTAGTGATATAAGCACTGTGTGTTTGTGTGGTTTTTATTGGGTTCCTATGTAGGGTCTTCTACATTTCCTAGAAATCCTACATGGTGGAGGCGCGGTATTTGTAACGAAGATCCGTTCATAGAGGATTCACCCAAGGCTCTCATTTAGCGGAGGCTCAGACCTCTGTGAGCCTGCAGGTATACGCACCACACCGGGGGTACACTACATGTTCACTCACCCACAACTATATATGCGATTGGTGGGGGAATACCCGTTACATATTAGATATATATATATATATATATATAGATATAGTATACATATATGTATGTAGGATGTGTGTATGTATGTATGTATGTGCTGTAATGTATGTATATATATATATAAATTATACTATAATGTCTATATATAATTATAAAATATCATGTATGCTCTGCAGGAGTGGCGGAACGTCCGGAAAGCCATAAGTCATTGGTTCGGCCCCCGGGAAGCAAGCCTGCAAGAATGTTTAAAAAAAAAAAAAAATTAAACTCCCCCTTTCCTATTGGCTTGCCCGGATGTGCACTATGCCATTTTTTTTTTGGCCGCCTATTCCCTCAGCACTTCCCCCTCCCGTCTCTTCCTCCAGTAATGCCGGGCTCCTTCGGCCCCGCCCTTCTGTACCTCACTTCAGGCCTCCGCGGGCCTGCCAGTCTTCAGCTGCACTGGCTACCTTTGGCTCCAGCCAGCCCATCCCACGGGCACCAGGTAACCACATGCCCCCTTATGCCCCCTTCCAGGCACCTTACCAACCCAAGGGGGGAGAGGCCTTATTTTGGGTGTTGCCAGAGGGTGGGCTTTATTTGTGTGTGGTCACGTGTTGTCATTGTGTGTGGTGTGTGTCTGTCTCTGTTCATTGTGGGTGGGGTGGGTCTGTCTCTGTCATTGTGTGTGGCATTTGTGTGTGTCAACTGGGTGTGTGTGTCTGTCTCCTTCATTGTGATGTGTGTGTGTCTGTCCTGTCGTTAGTGGTGTCTGGTCTCTGTTATGTGTGTGTGTCTGTCTCTGTTATTGGTGTGTGTGTCAATGTCACTGTGTGGGGTGTTGTGCCTGGGTGTCATGTCAATGTTCGTGTGTTGCAATGTCACTGTGTGTTGGGTTGTCAATGTCACTGTGTTGTGAGTGTCAATTGTCACTGTGTGTGGAGTTTGTCAATGTCACTGTGTGGTGAGTTTGTCAAGGTCAATGTGTGTGAGTTGTCAATGCACTGTGTGTGTGGCTGTGTGTTGTGTCAATGCAATGAAGTGTGTGTCTGGCAAGGTCAGTGTGTATGGGGGGGGGGCCACTGACAGTGTGTGTCTGGCACCGTCACTGTTGTGTGTCATTGTGTTGTGAAAAGGGGTGTGTGTGTGTCGTCTTCTGTAATTGTGTGTGTGGGTGTGTGTGTGTGTGTGTTGTCTTGTCATTGTGTAGGGGTGTTGGTTGTGTGTCAATGTAAATGTGGTGTGTGTGTGTCAATGTCTCCTCTCTAGGTGGTGGTGTAGGGTGTGGGTGCTGTTGATGTGGTGTGTGTGTTGTGTGTGGGTGTGTGTGTGTGTGGGGTGTGTGTGTGTGTGTGTGTGGTGTGTGTTGTTGTGTGTGTCACTGTATATGTGTGTGTGTGTGTGTTGTTGTCCACTGTCTCTGTGTGTGTGTGTGTGTGGTCACGTCTGTTGTGTGTCACTGTCTCTGGGGTGTGTGTGTGTGTGTGTGTCAATGTAACTGGGTGTGTGTGTTTGTGTGTGTGTTGTGGCTGTGGTGTGTCACGGGCTCTGTGGTGTGTGTTGTGTGTAACTGATATGTGTGTGTGTTTTTGTTGTGCGGGGTCGACTGTCTCTGGTGCTTTGTGCTGTGTGTGTCAACTGTATATGTGGTGTGTGTGTGTGTGTCACTGTTGTGTGTGTGGTCCACTGTCTCGTGTGTGTGTGTCAATGTATATGTGTGGGGTCCTCACGGTCTGTGTGTGTGTCTAACGGTGTGGGTGTGTGTCCTCACGGTGTTGTGTGTTGTTCTACACGGTCTGTGTGGTGTCTCACGGTCTGTGTGTGTCTCACGGTCTGTGCCCTGGTCTACCAATGGTATGGTGTCACACGGTCTGTGTGTGGGTTGAACGCGGTCTGTGAGTGTGTTAACGGTATGTGTGGTGTTCTGGACGGTCTGTGTGTGTGTCTGACGAGTCTGGTGTGTGTCTGAGGTTCTGGTGGTTGTGTCTCGCGAGTCTGTGTATGTAGTATCGCGAGGGTCTTCTGGTGGTGGGTCTTGCGGTCTGTGTTGTTTCTTGCGGTCTGGTGTGTATAGAGGTCGTGTGTTGTATCGCGGTTCTCTGTGTCTCACTGTCTCTGTGTGTCTCACTGTACTGTGTGTCTCCTGTCACTGTCCTGTGGGTGTGTGTGTGTGTGTCGATTGTCACTGTCTGTGTTGTGGCACCGCCACCGGAGTTGATTAAGGGGACCTGAGTATCACCAGGGTGGTGCGGGTAAGCAGCGCTCCGGGGGGGGGAGAGGGTATAAGAGAGTGGGGATGGGGGGGAGGGGTTTTATAAGAGGCTTGGGGGATAGAAGAAGAGTTGCGGGGGGAGAGGACCAACCTCACTACCGCCTCTCTCCTCCCCATACCGAAGGCAGCAGTTGGGAGGGTTACTCTCTGATCCCCCATGCTCAGATGACCCTCCCCCCCTTGCGCACCACACGGTCCTCCTCCCCAAACCGAGCAGCAGTCGGCGGGCACCTGCTATGAATCCCCCCCGATTCAGATTTCCCTCCCCATGTGTGTGTCTGAGAGAGTGTGTGTGTGTGTGTGTGTGTGTGTCTGAGAGAGTGTGTGTGTGTGTCTTAGAGAGTGTGTGTGTGTGTCAGAGAGTGTTTTAGTGTCTCTGAGAGAGTGTGTGAGAGTGTGTCTGAGAGAGAGAGTGTGTCTGAGAGAGAGAGTGTGTCTGAGAGAGAGAGTGTGTCTGAGAGAGAGAGTGTGTCTGAGAAGACGAGAGGTTGCTGAGAGAGAGCGTGGTGGTCTGAGACGAGAGAGTGTGTCTGAGAGGCCGAGGAAAGTGGTTGAGAAGCCTGAGAGAGGGGAGTGAGAGAGTGTGTCGGACGAGAGAGGAGGTGTCTGAGAACGAGGAGTGTGTCTGAGAGAGAGAGTGTGTCTGAGAGAGAGGAGGTGTGTGTGTTGGGTGTGGTGTGGTCTGAGAGAGTGTGTGTGTGGGTCTTAGAGAGGTGTGTGTGTGTCAGAGAGGGTTGTAGTGTTCTCTGAGAGAGTGGTTGAGAGGTGTCTGAGAGAAGAGTGTGGTGGAGAGAGAGAGTGGTCTGCGAGAGAGAGTGTGTCTGAGAGAGGGAGGAGTGTGTATGTCTGAGAGAGAGAGTGTGTCTGAGAGCCTGAGAGAGTGTGTCTGAGAGCCTGAGAGAGTGAGTCTGAGAAAGTTAGTCTGAGAGTCAGAGAGTGAGTCTGAGAGTCTGAGAGAGAGAGTCTGAGAGAGAGAGTCTGAGAGAGAGAGATAGAGAGAGTGCTGCGAGCGAGAGAGGCTGAGAGAGAGAGAGAGAGAGAGAGTCTGAGAGATCGCGAGTCTGGAATAGAGAGAGTGCGGAGAGATCGAGAGTCGAGAGAGAGAGAGGACCCCTTGTATAGTCATGAGTTTGATGAGTCGTCTTTGATGTAGAGAGAGAGAGAGGAGTTGAGGAGATCGAGAGTGGAGACTGAGGAGATCGAGGAGTCGTGAGAGAGAGTCAGAGAGAGAGAGAGTCTGAGCGAGAGATGGGTATGAGAGAGAGGGTTAAGAGTCAGAGAGAGAGTGAGTATGAGATGAGAGAGAGTGGTCTGAGAGTCTGAGGAGAGAGAGTGGGGTCTGAGAGGCTGAGACGAGAGAGAGTGGGTCGAGAGTCTGAGGAGAGAGGAGAGAGGGAGAGAGAGTGGGTCTGATTTTTTGGGGGACTTGGGTATCAACGGAGGAGGGACTCAGAAGAGAGCCCAGGAGACCCCGAGAGTGGGTCTAGCGACGTCTGAGAGAGAGAGAGTGGGTCTGAGAGTCTGAGAGAGAGAGTGGGTATGAGTGTTCTGAGAGAGAGAGAGAGAGGTGGGTTGAGAGTCTGAGAGAGAGAAGAGAGAGAGAGAGACGAAGAGAGAGAGAGAGAGAGAGAGAGAGAGAGAGGAGAAGTGGGTCGGAGTCTGAGAGAGAGAGGAGTGGGTCTGAGAGTCTGAGAGAGAGAGGAAGAGCGTGGGTGGGTATGAGAGTCTGAGAGAGAGAAGAGTGGGGTCATGAGAGTCTGAGTGAGAGAGATTTGTCTGAGCGTCTGAGAGAGAGGGGGGCTGGAGAGTTGAGAGAGAGCGAGTGGCGTTGCTGAGAGTCTGAGGAGAGGAGAGAGAGTGAGATGAAGAGAGAGAGTGGTCCTAGAGAGTCTGAGAGAGAGAGAGAGAGTGAGTCTGAGAGAGAGAGTGGTCGAGAGTCAGAGGGAGAGTGGGTCTGAGATGGGTCTCAGAGTCTGAGAGAGAGAGTGGGTCGAGAGTCGAGAGAGAGAGGGGTCTGAGAGAAGAGGGGGGGTATGAATACCGAGAGTGGGTCCTGAGAGAGAGTGGGTCTCAGAGAGAGGTGGGTTCTGGAGAATCGGATTTCCCTCCCCCCTGCCCGATTTTTTTGGTATGTGGGGGTGTGTGTTTGGTGTGCACAGACCCAACCCACAGTCAGTCATCATAGTCACCCACACCAAAGAGTCAGTCAGACCACCCAACGAGAAGCAGTTCAGAATCAAAGTAAGGGGTGAGTTATTAAATGGTTTGACCAAATATCGAAGGCTAATTTTAAGTTGATAATTTGTGGATGGCCCTCGAATGATTTTATAAAATATAAAAATGGCCCTTGGCAGAGAAAAAAGGTTACCACACCCCCGAGTATAGGCATGTTGAAGCCACGTACAAAATGGGTGAAGGGGGGTACGGGGCAGGGTGGCTAACCCCTAATTACCTTTGTGTGGTATTAAACCGATAAGGTGATAAGGGGTTGCTTAAGTGATATCACTATGTATGTGCTGTTATTTCTTATTGGCTTACGGAGGACAGAGGGCACTTGCTGATGGAGGTGATTCATATTGCGGATGTAGTTAGAGCTGTATTTATTTTATTAGGCTAGTTAAGGGTTTAATAATGGACAAAAATTTATTATCCATATCTGCATAATAGTTATTGTTGACCATTACTGTAATGTATGTGTGTTTGTTTGGGGGTGGTGGTGTGGGAGGGGGGGGTGGGGGTGGGTCGGGTGGTATTTATTTTAAATGTAATAGGACAGGTTTATTTTTTGACATTACAGGGTGGTGCCTTAGGTTTGGGGCGGGGACCTCTGAGATCACATGAGGGCTCCCCGGATGCCCACGGTACAAGGCTGCGGACTCACGGGGACCATCTGTGGGAAGAATTATCGGGGGTCCCTCCGAATCACCGTTGTGGGATACCACCGAAGACCTCTCAGGACACTGGTGGTTCCTGAAAGCTGGTGTGGATATGACGACCGTCTCTGGGGCCAGCCGCTAGGCCAGAACCCTGTTATTGGGGATTGGCATCAAGTAGGAGGAGAGAGCAAGTGAACGATGCCACACGAGTGTGTGAGACCCCCATTCTGTACTGGACACCACATAGGCCAGGTATCTTCTAGGGACGGCCGGTGTGCATGGAGTATAGTATCCAGACGGACGGTGCGTGCCGCTTCACCTGGCGCAAACACCAGTGCACACATACACTATTGCGGTGAGTATGACGTGTGGAGGAGATGGCGAGAGACGTACACACCAGCTGTCAAGGTACCAGGGGTCGGAGCGTGCGCCTGGGGGGCTGGGGAGGGCCACCTCAAAACCAGAGCCAGCCAAGGTAGAAAGCCATAGTCCAGTGCCGTTCCAAAAACCAAGAAAAATGTCATAGCATTTTTGGGCACCGCAGGGTACATGACGTTTGTCCCACAGTACAGCGCCGTGGCCAACCATGACTGTTGACCTAAGAAAGCAAGCTGCCTGGCTTATCACCTGGATCCTGCCTGTGAAACTTGCTTTCCAGGCACTGAAAATGCACTGATGGGCCACAAATGGCTGCAAAGGAACCTCTACCAAAAATTTCCTCATACAGACTGATGCCTCGGAAGAGAAATCATTCACCTCTGCCATTTCCAGCCCCCCTCCACACCCATGTATCCAATTTCCCCAGGATACACCACTCTCACCCTTCTCGTTTTCTCACAGCGATCCCTTGTCCTATATAATCAACTGTGGCCCACTCCAACTATTCATTCCACTCTGCCCAAGACTCTTCTCTCGCTCTCTCCCACCTCACTCCCTCCTCCCACTCCCATTTACTCGCTCACCACCTTGTTTCGCTTGCACTGCAATCTTTCCTCCCGCTATCCAGCTAGCCACCAACGTTCCCTTACATTACCCTCTTCGCTCCTCTCTTCTTCTCATCTGTCCCTCCCCCCTCTTAACTACACGTGTATTGCCTACAGGCTTTGGGTGCCCTGTTGTGTACCTCAGCCGAAAACTACTCCACAAGAGGAGGTGGCCTATGCCACCATGAGGAAGAGTGCTTGGCCCTGGGGGCACTCAAAAACAACTCCAGCCCTATGTGTATGGAAGGGACTTTCACGGTCCTCAACACCACAATCCCCTGAGTGGTGCAGAGGGCTCAGGGGAGGAATGCCAAGTGCTTAAGGTGGAGCCTTGCATACAGAATTCGAGTTTAACTATTCAGCACCAAAAAGGGTAGTGGAAAAATAGCACTGCTGATGGACTTTCACGTCAGGACTAATCCCTCGAGAGTGAGTTAATAAATGGGCAGCACAATGCCCCACTCCCGTCAGGGGAGGTTGTAAAGGAGAAAGGGGGTTGGCCCTGTATAAATTGTTGTACCCCATATGCCATCCCCTGACCTCACCAGGGAGAAACAAGGGGTAACTGGGTGCGGTCCAGGGATGTGGGGTTCATGTATATACTTGTAGTTCCCCTGTTCCATCGAATAAATCCTGTATGTAATGTTTTAAAGTGCAATTTCGTATCTCCAGTTATGGAGGTCGCAGAGAGTTGATAGTTTGGCCAAGTGGGGAGTCACTGTAGGCATAAGAAACTGCAAAAATTTCGACCCACTGAGCCCACCAGAATGGAACTTATTAAATATGTGTAGATATTAAAGTATTATATGGTAATTTGGATTCCTAGCTCTGAAAATCAGACTCCATCTGCTATGCGAAAATAGGTCCGGGAGAGGCAGCTATATGATTGAGCCAAGTACTAAGTCAAACAGATCAAGTACTAATCAACAGACTCTGCCACTCTAATTGTTACCTGAGGGCGGAATCATCAAAACTGGAGTGGTTTGTAAGATTATGTCTACACCTACAAACAATGAAGATACTTCATTTGGTAGATTGGTCGTCGCCCTGATTTAAGTATGGCAAGTCCCATACACTGGGCTAATTAGCTGGTGGGGCATGTGTAATCTGTCTCTCCACGTTAGTATACTGTACTAGGATACTGTATTGTATTAGATAATAGTACATAAATATATAATATAATATAAAAAATATAAATATATTATATAGTAAATAGAATATAGTATAATATTAGGGAACTCATTATAGTATAATAACATAAACAAACTTTGCAAGAAGTCGTAATGAGCGTGCTAAGCGTTTGGGCGTTGTAAAAAAATAGACATAGGTAGGTATGCATTGCACTAGCGTTGGATAAGCCATTCGTTGTAAAACAAAGCGTTGTAAAACGAGGGACTGCCGGTACACAATTGCGATATTAAGGAAAAAAATTTTGTAGGTCAGAACATTTACATAATGACTATGCTGTACTATTGTGTACAGGTGAGATGTAATGTTTTCTTAAGTACATTTAATGGATATAAGTTATACATAATATCTTTCAAAAACGAATGGATGACATACAGGAGGTCCGGAAATAATGGACACTGATACAAGTTTTGCCCACATGCCACGGACTGTGTACCAAAATAAATCAAGTTTACCGTACAATAATGCCACATGGAATTAAGTGCAGTTATATCAGCTGTAATTTGAGGGTATTCACATCCAAATTGGAGGAAAAGGTTTAGGAAAACTACATCTCTTTCATATGTAGCCCCCTCTTTTCAAGGGACCAAAAGAATTGGACAAATTGACTCAAAAAGCTGTTTCATGACGGTGTGAGGTAATTCCGTTATTTCATCATCAATTACACAGGAAAGGTTCTGGAGTTGATTCCAGGTGTGGCATTCACATTTGAAGCTGTTGCTGTGAACCCACAACAGGCGGTCAAAGGAGCTCTCAATGCAGTGACAACAGGGATTCTTAGGCTGCAAAAAAAACGGACAATCCATCAGAAGAAGATAGCAGGAAACATTAGGAGTGGCCAATCAACAGTTTGGTATATTGGCTGAGAAAAGAACGCACGGGTGAGCTCTTCAACAAAAAAGGCCTGGAGGTCCACGGAAGACAAAACAGTGGTGGATGATCGTAGGATCTTTCCATGGTAAAGAAACAAACCCTTCACAACATCCGCCAGTGAAGAACACTCTCCAGGAGGTTAGGAAAGAGAAGTAGAACAACACACACACAGACACACACACAGACACACACACACACACACACACACACACACACACACACACACACACACACACACACACACACACACACACACACACACACACACACACACACACACACACACACACACACACACACACACACACACACACACACACACACACACACACACACACACACACACACACACACGCCTTTCTGTCTGGCTTTGTTGATTGTGTAGAAAGTGGGATGTATTCTACATTGGAGAGGATTCACCAAGGAGACCCTATCATAGGATTAGAAGTTCACGAGATGGGATTGCAGTTCTATATAGAGCCACGTGAGAAAATGAAACATTTTCCAAAGTTGGAACACGGCTAATCCATGTTATCCAACAGGAAAAACCATGGCAGTAATGTGGCTAAATACTATGGACCCCTTTTCACGCTTACAGATCCTGATTCTCTGTAGTTTATTTGTAGACTTGATTTAATCATTTCAGGACCAAGGAGAAGGATACGAACAGCAGCACGTTCACAAACCAACCCTAAAATACTAATGATAAACTATTTATAGATCGAAGCAAACTGCTGTGTATCTTACATAAAAAGTATCCCTCTAAAGCTCAATCACTGCAATAACCAATGATAAACCATCAAATACTAATGTAAAAACGAACAATTGTTTCGTTTTCTAATTAGATAGTAAAAAAAAAACACCTTTAGCAATCATGCTAATTTTATCCAACGTCATAAACCAATGTCCAAACACTTAAACATTATACATTTATGACCTGTAACTATTGTTAAAAAAAAAAGAAGCACATTTCAACTGCAGGGAGACACAACTTCGGTGGTTGTTGATTCCTTTCAAGGACAACCTCCCCGCCCCCTTCTGATGTATTGGGATTCATCATAATATCAGCAATTCTTTATTGGTCAGTGTTTAGCAATCTGTCAAGACTCACAACACGTTTACATATAAGCAGCAAGCTAACCCCTGCATTTGTACCAGGGTGAATGCACACTGCTTGCAAGTCTTCTTTCTAAAGAAAGGTCCCAGCAAAACGGGGCTGGATTTATGCACATTTGCATAGCAGGTGCTTGATTCTTGTTCATACGTACTTAAAGAACTTTTAATATGGGATAAATTACCAGGAATTAGGCACAGCATTTGAGAGAATAAAAGAAAGCAGAGGTCTCACTGCAGCTTGGCTTTTTTTATTCTATGGGTGAACACAGTATGCTGGAAAAAAATATATGCTTATGATGGACCCCAAGACAAGCAAGAAGAAGCAACTTTCCTTAATTTGATTTTAAATTCAGTTTTGTATGTGGTAAACCAATAATCCTAGGGACAGTAATACGATTACCGACCAGGGATCTGTGAGTCAGAAAGTCTGGTAGGAGTTTAAAATGTTAATCCTTAGCATAATCCTTTCCCTAGGTAATGTAGAATAGTGCAAACCACAAGAGTGTTTTTTTCTACTTCTTCTTTTCTTCCTTATTACAGGCATTAAAGACAAGAAAAAAAAAATCAAGCAGGGAGAAATAGGACCATTACTTGTAAATGATAATTAATTCCTTACTTCATTGCTTCAATTGTACAACAATGCAGCTCTCCACACTCTGAGGACTGCCCTTCATCTTAGTTGAAGTAAAAAGCAAAACAGAGAGCCCATGCTTACAACAGCTATGGAAACCAATCCTTTTGTAGCTGTGCAGGCATTAGGTCTTTGGGATCTATGCTTTCATTCCTTCTGTTTTAAAAGCTCTGAAAAGCTCTGAGCAAACTAGAGTCTTAGGAGGCAGAAGAGATTTGTGTTTTTGTGCCTTGCCATCTTGATCTTTGAATCTTGTTCAACCTGAAATGTCTCAGTGCCACTTTACTCTTCTTTATCATGCTGGTGTCAACTATATATTTGAGATCTCGAACTTCAGAAATAAGTAGTATAAGTTATTAATATGGTTTATTGATTGTTGCTCATTGTCTGTACAATAAAACAGGGGATTCAAGAAACAATGAAAATAGTCAAATAGTGTATATAATAAAGCCCAGTAGATGTCAAAAACGTTTAATGAAAGGTAGAATACATAAAATAACAAGTTTTCACATATTTCATGTACAGTACAGGGCGAGGTGTACTGTAGGAAGACACCTACTTAGATTACTTCACATAGATTTTATCTACTGTAGCTTATGTTTGTAGTACATACTGATAATGAACAAAAGCACAGGAAATAAGAAACTATACAATTAAAATGAATTCCCTTTTGTTATTGTTATTTTAATGTCTACCTATTGTCATCTTTTGGCATGGAGTCCTGATTTGTATTTTCTTATACTGTAACATTTAGCAATTAAAAACTTGAAATTGTAATTGAGTAATGAAAATATTAGTGTTACCCCTTCAGACTTCGATTGCTGATTTGAAAATTAATATATAATCAATAGAAAACATAAATACAGACAAAATATGCAACAAAGAACTATCTGTGGAAGCACTTCCTGGACTCTGAAGATTATATATATACTGATTGTAGTTTCTAATGTATTATTGTAACCAATGAACCATTGATAATTTACAATAACTCTGTAGCTTAATAAAATGTGTGTAATTTGATTTGGAAAATAATGCATCTGAAACACAATTCCTTCTAAATGTATTTTAAATGCTATGTTTTTGTTAAAGCTTTCTCAAAAAGCAAGCCTTTTAGAATTCCTAAAGGAACCATATGGTTTAGACAGCAATAACTTGCCGTACACAAACAATAGGGAAATTGAGAAGTAGAGGTCAGCGCCTGAGCTAGCCAGGCTGCAAACCTCCCATTCAGCCTAATAAAGCTGTTGTCTGGGGGTAATGATGCAAATGTT
Organism: Ascaphus truei; assembly: GCA_036426205.1. Classification (NCBI taxonomy): domain Eukaryota; kingdom Metazoa; phylum Chordata; class Amphibia; order Anura; family Ascaphidae; genus Ascaphus; species Ascaphus truei. The sequence goes on from WSYH01006392.1 coordinate 27,718, forward strand.
TCAACCCTTTCTCGTTGTGATAGTCTAGAACGTGATTTGTCATACAATCTGAATCTTTGGGAGGACTTTAGACAGAACCTCCCCCAAAGATGGAGATGAGCCATATGTCCACTTGTTTTGCATCTGAAGAGGTAGACAAGAGTATGGTATGCATTCCTCTCCACTCTTCCCAAAATGGAAAGGATTTCTGGCAAAAAGGCCTAACAACAAGGGGTATACATTCCCTGATTAGCTACTTAGATCTAAAGCTTTTGCACTGCTTAACCCCAATTAGCCAATGGGGATGTAGCAGCACCACAGGTCTTCTTTAATTGCTGTTTAATATATTGTATATCAAGAAAGCCTTATAACTTTACTGACACAGATACTGATTTAGTAAATGTGATAAGTAAAACGTGAAAGATATTGTGAAAAATAAATGTTATGCTTACATTTTCTGAGGCTATAAAGGCAAATGTGGAGTAATTCTGGAGTAATTCTGGGGCAGACAAAACTGCACAAGGGGTCTATTTACTAAAGTTTCTGGGGTAAAATGACTGGAAAAAACAGCACCATATTTATTTAAGCATACTTATTGTAGGTTGGTATTGTAAGCTCTTCAGCGCAGAGCCGCCCTTTGCCCTGTGTTGTTATTTCCTTACTGCACTCATGCCCATTGTTTGCACTTTATTGGCCTTGTGCTGTAATTTTGTAAGGCACGCATTACACCGTTGGCACTATATAAATGAAGTTATACATACATTGTGTCACCTTTCAGTGAACCAACATTAGCATTCTTCATAGATCAAATTATAATGTATAGAACCTTTCGAAACCTCCCTTTAAGAAGAAGCCTATAAGGTGTCGAAAGCTCTGTACTCATTTAATCTACAAAGAACTCTGAGCATCACAACCTACAGTACAGTGAATCTGCTTTCCTCCAAGACCAATAAGGCTGAGGAATTACATATTTATTCAGGTAAAGAAATCGCACAAAATCAACTACATTTTCTTTTGATAAATCAGACTTTAGTAAATATCCCCCAAGATGTATAAAAGGAGAACAAAAACCCATACTGCTTTCAAATTTTTTGTTGTTATTGATGTATACTGTATGGTGCAGTTATTTTCCGCAGAATGGCTCCACTTTTATCTTAATTCATATATTGGCACCTCCACAGTTATATGTTGAATAACCTAGCTGTATTTTTATTTCTAGATAACTTTGCATATGACATTTGTGTGCAATGACAAAAAATAGATTTGATAATTATTTACAGAAATGTAATCTTCCCTAAATGTATAGGAGTACAGCAAGATGACTCACGTACGTGAATTTATTTTGTAACAGTAATGCTTTTGTGCTGCTGGTATCAGGTTCAAAAGCCGAGTATTTAAAATAATTGCATGTTTTGTGTTTTGTGTTTTGCATTTTGTTGGCTGTGTTACAGTAAATCTCAAAATTAAGTGTCTCTGCCATTTGTGCTAGTCAGTACCCTGTAAGTGATTGTCAACAAAAATGAACCCACAAAAACAACTGTTTCAAATTGAGATTATATTATTATTATTATTATGGCAGACCTGGCAAGGGTCTTAATGGTACATTGTCAGAAGGTCGACCATTTTGTAATGTTCCGTTATTTCAATTTAACGTATCCATATCCGTAACGCATATCACCAATGGTGTTCAGCGCAACAATGTCCTTATAAATAACAGATCCTTAAATTGTACTGGACCTTAGGCTAACTCACATGCAAATCATATAGTAATCAGCAGTTTACCTAACAGAGATCCTCAGACCTCCATTAACTTTAGCGCCGGGTAATAACGCTATGATATTTAGCAGCTTCCAAATACTGCCCTTTCTCACATCCAGACCCTGATTATCATGGAGTTATTTCTTGGAATAGCCTAAAAGCAATGTAATGAGTATAGGACTTAACCCTTTAATTACAAAAAAGTTATGTGTCATACTGTACAAAGATATATATATATATATATATATATATATATATATATATATAAATGTCTGAAACAGATCATAAAGTAGATGATAGTTTTTTAGTGATAAAAGTGATATGTTTGTGTGAACTAATATGTATATAATGTAATAATGACTGCATGAAGTATGGGTGCACAATAATGTTTATCCATACATATCTCAACAAAATAAATTAATATTTCATTTTTAGAATGTACAATTAAAATAAATGAAGGAAGTCCTTTTTTCATTTATTTGAATTAAACATTAATAAATATGATATCAATTTATATTGTTGAGGTATGTATGGACATACATTATTGTACATCCATAATTTATACAGGCATTGTTTACATTATATACCATAAAATTAAGTGAAAAAGTGTAAAATGATATATTTCTAATATTATAACAAGATTTGCATTAGCATTTGGTAACACACATGAAAATCTCCATCAATATCGCTGCCTTAATAATGCGCCTTAAAGTTTGACCAATGCGCATGTGCAGTGTATTAGACAACGTGTCTATGATACATGAAAATCACATTTAATAGCACTACTACTTTGAAGAAAGGACGTTATTTTTGCATCTCATTAGCTGTGAGGATTCCCGGTAATAAGAAAAATAACGTCTGTTCCCTATTTCGTGAACCTGACGTTATTAGGTAAAAATTACCGGAGCTCTGAGGACCAACCTCTTAGTTTTTAGGTTCATGTAAGTTGCACTCCCTTCAGGTAAAAGGGTAATTGTTGAACTGGAATCAAAAGATACCCATTATAATTACACAAAGCACAGCATTTTCATGTGTTTACAATTGACTCTGAAAATAAAATGCATTTTTAAACAAGCTAACATTTATTGGGATGGCCTTTTCCTATTGAATATTGTCAGTAGCTGGTAGAAACAATTGTACCTGCATTGATATGAGCAAGGTGCCGATAATACATTCTCTTTTAATTTTTCAGAAGAGAAACTGCAGTTGAAGTTTCACTTTTTTATTGTAAAAGTAATTTCTGTTTTAATATTGTTACACTTTATGCTTTATCCAAGCTACATCCTAGTAACTATATTTCTTTATATATAAGGATTCTATCTGCCCGGAATACAGTGCTATATTTCCGTAGATGGGTTTAGCATACATTTTGTTTCTAGGGTCTTTATTCAAATTGTCCCTTAATACAATTCTTAATATATCTTTAGAAAAGTAAATATTGGTGAAACAAATGGATTTTTAATTACCTGCTACACTAATTCTAGCCATTTTTATCAAAGCTATTGATATTTTGTGTTTGCTAGTTTGTAATGCGTTAGAGTTTGTGTACTGGTTGGGAGGACTCTTTTGATTTAATAGCAACCACCCACATTGTATTGATTGATGCTACATAGCTTTCATCCTTTGGGAGCTCCAGAGGGGTTCTTTTGTAGTCAAAACTGTGAATTGCTTGCTTTAAAAAAAAAAAAAAAAAAGGCAAATTACCTATTGATAAGTACAGTGGAAAACCTTAGCCGAGATTGATCATTGAATAAAGCAGGCCTAAGCAATGCTTTAGAACATACTATAACTGTTAATACAAAATTACGACTAATTGCGACTAATATTTAGCAAGGTGCTGCTAGCACCTCAGGCAGTAAACGGGTTAACTAATAAAGATTTTGTATCTATGCTTACAATTTCTTATTGCAATAAATTATGTAGTAATAACATCACTCTATGAACAAAAGGACTCGCTTGATGAAGATCTGTCATATTTTCATAGATATTTTTTTCAATAAGTAATAAACGAGTAGTTTTCTATATAACAAATGGTACCGTCACATCACATTTTAATCAAAGTGCTCAGTTTTGAAAATTGCAGTCATTGCTTAATCAGTGTTATATCTTACTCCGTACAATGTCAGTGGTACATTAGACATACAGTACTAACAACTACAGCCTCATGTGCTACTGAGGCAAGACTGTTGTGGTAATTCTAAAGTTGCAGCTTGTGCACATTTGGTGTCATCTTTAGTTTCCCTGTAAATATTATTTGACAGTATTCCTCCAAAACAATTTTAGTACTCTCTTTTTTCTTCACAACCGAGTTTCACCACACCTTCGGCCCCCGGCTCTCCCCAGCTCACTGTCCCGCACAGAGCCTCTATGTCTGACATCGGCACGTGCACAAATCCATCTCCAAGGTAAGTGTGTTTTGTATATTTGTTATATGTATGTTATGTATATAAATATATACATATATATAAATATATACATATATATATACATAATATATTTGGGAGGCTTGTATGTATTTGGGGGTGGGGGATTGTATGCATCTGGGGGCTGGATTTTATTTGTGTATGTATTTAGGTTTTTTATGCATTTGGGGGACGGGGGGTTTGTATGTATTTTGGGGAGGAGGGGGAGTGGATGTTGTATGTATTTGAGGGTGTTTTTTTTGTATGTTTTTTTGGCGGGTAATTATGGGGGGGGGGGATTATGCGTGTGTGGCCTGAGGGGGGTGGGTGGTCATTGAGTGGGAGGGGGGTGATTGAGGGAGCAGGATTAAGTGAGAGGGGGGTAATTGATGGAAGGGGTGGAGAATGAGGAGAGAGGGTGTAAGAGGGAGTGAGGAAGAGAGATGGGTGAGGGGGAGAGAGAGTGAGTGACAAAGAGTGTGGTAAGAGTGAGACAAGGGGTAGAGAAATACATGGGAAGAGGGTGGGAGATAGGAGAGGGAGCTCGCGAGCTGTTAAATGTGTGTGGGGGGTGGAGGGGGGTGCCCTGGTTAAACTCTAGTCCTGGGCCATGAGAAATCTGTCAGCGGCCCTGCACACACACACACACACACACACACACACACACACACACACACACACTAACGCGCACACACCTACACACACCCCTCTCTCTGGTACATGCTTTTTCCTCTTCTGCTTGGCCCCAACCCCAGGCTCCTTACACCTCCTTCTGATTGGCTGCTGCTGGGTAATGCCAATCAAGATGGAGGAAACTGTCCAGCTCTCTCCCTGCTCGGGGAAATCCCCCTGCACTTAGAAATCTGCCTCCCCCAAATTCTGCTGCTCTAGGCAGCTGCCTAATAGGCCTAATGGAAGAACCGGCCCTGGAAAGCTGTCTGAGATAACTAAGAGGGAAAAGCAAAGGATGAATGGGAGGTTGAGGTTACTGGGAAATAAGAAAAAAATATATATACAAATAATATATCTTTATACATAATAGTTAATGCTTTTCCGTAAGAAACTTTCCAGTGCCAGAAGACATCTCATGGTCTATTCCTTTGAAAAGGCTGTAAGTTGTCTTCGGGCGCTAGAAGGCTTGTCTTCGGGCGCTAGAAGGCTTGTCTTCGGGCGCTAGAAGGCTTGTCTTCGGGCGCTAGAAGGCTTCTTGTGGAAGAGCAACATATAGTAAAAATATGGACTAATATGCAATAGGTTTTATATTCTCTGTAGAGAACTTGCTTTACAGGAATTGTAGACAAATGTCCAGCATTGTTTTTATACTACAGCATGCTCATTCTATGGGCATAATCAAAATTGTTCCTGCTTTGCTATTAGGCCACGTATCACTGGTTGTTAGTAAATCTCCCCTACTGTGTCTTCTACCTAACACATACACTACAGTAATGGGCAAAATTACTATTATCCACATATGGATAATAATGCATTTGCCAATTAAAAATACATTAATCACAATAAATAAAATAAATACATTTTGCACTCACCGTTATCCGGCACCCACGATGAAGGCCATCCTCATCTTCATCACCGTCCATGCCCTCGGGTGCTGAAAAACATACACAAGAATAAAAAGAGCCAATCTAATGTCCCCTAACCCCTTAATCACCTTAGCGGTTATTAACCGTGACAGTCATTAAGGGGTTAACCCACCCTCACTCACCACTCACTCGGAGGCCTAAATACCCCCCACTACCCCCACCCATGAGGCCTAACCGCCCTCACCCACTACACACCCGGGAGACCTACCCAGGCTCGGGGACAATAACCCCTTCCCCGCACCCCCACTACCCACAATCAAAACAATACACAGCCCCACAATAAACATTACTGTATTAAATAAATAATACATAACCCACCCCCTGTGCCCCGCCATACAACATGATTTATTCTTTGACAAACAGGGTTAATACCCTAGGCCCACAGAAGTCCCCGGGGGTCCTGGCGGGTGTCCGCAGGCGCCACAGTAGCCCAGCAAAGGGGTGCACACAGGGTCTGGATGCCTACGGGTAGTCCCCGTCAGGCGCCGTGGGTCTCCAGGTGGTCTCCATGGATGGGCCCGTGGCTGTCTGGAGGTCCCCGGGTCAGCCCCATTTGAGGGTTTGAATTGTGTAATTGATTCTGATCGTAATTGATTGGAGATTGGATTAATTAATTGATGGTAATTTAATTCTGTTGACTTGCTTTGTTTTTATTTAATGCTTGGATTTGTATCTTGTTGGAATAGTTTATTTGATTTTGAGCATTGCTTGGCAAAGTATACATGATGCACAGATTAATTGTGTCATGTACACATTATCATATTGAGTGTTTTTATTTGCATTTCTCAGATATTGATTTGGCATGGTGCTGTTTGATATTGGGAGATATTTGAATTTCGGCATGTATATCCTTAACTATAATATATATATATATATATATATATATATATATATATAATATATCTGCTGTCTTAGGCATGTCGCAACCCTCCTTTCCTATCACCCAGCATACAGACTTCCACTGCAGCAAGGGATTCTGGGAAATGACATGCAAATGAGCACACAGTGTCACTTTTGCCTCACTAACCATTTTTAACATGGTTCCCTATAGGCTTAAGCTTGCTGCATGGTCACAGCTTTGAGCATAGCCAGGGTTAAGGTGCATACCCAGAAAACCACCCACAGACAGCTGTTTCGACCTTGATGGGTCTCATCAGTGTGTGGTTGATTTTACTGGGAATGCAAGAGAGGCTATGGGATAGGCTAAACCATAATACTGAGTTAAGTTATGGTGAGTAAAAAAAGTGACAGAAACCCTCCACAGGAAAGCAAATATGCAAATATAACTGTATGCTCATCTGCATGTCTTAGGCAGGTCTGCAACCCCGCCTTTCCCCATTATCACCCAGCATACAGCACTTCCACTGCAGCAAGGGATTCTGGGAAATGACATGCAAATGAGCACACAGTGTCACTTTTTGCCTCAATAACCATTTTGATTGCTGAGAAGGAATGCCATGCATGTGTCCTGCCTGTTTTGCTGTGATGTCAACTGAAATATGGGAGAAGTGGCTAGTCTCTAATCCTGATGGCTTTCTTGCCATAATCTTTACGTAAGTGTCTATATTTTGCCTGTTATTTGTACATATTTGCTATGTTCATCTTTATCAAGGAATAAAATCACTTTATTATATCTTAAGTCTCGTCCCAGTACAAACCCAGGTATATATATATTTATATTTATATATAGTTTTGGTGTCAATTACAGCCTGTCGCAAGTATATATATATATATATATATATATATATATATATATATGTAGCCTGGAGCTCCCGTGGCTCCTGGAGACCCCCCTCCCCTTGAGCAGCTCGGTCGCGGGTGCCGACAGACCCGACGGCTGCTTCCAAGGGTGGGGGCTGGAGCAGGGAGCAGCGCGGCTTCTCCTGCCTGCGGCCGGTTGCCGGGGACGCGATCGGGCGGTTGCTAAGGCCGCGATCGCGTCTCTAAGGTCCCGGCGGCCGGACAAGCAGGGCGCCGCCATTGAGGACACTGTTGCGCATGCGCAGGGATGCGTAGGCGCAGGGAAAGCCCCCGAGACAGGGATAGCTCGCGCGAGAGCAGGGAGAGCTGAGGGAAGGTCGAGGCAGCCCGGGAAAGCTTGCGCAAGCGCAGTGAAGGTAGGGAAAAGCCCGCGAACCCCTAGCCTACCAGGGAAGGCTCGGAGCTGGGACTACATATCCCAAGAGCCTTTGCGAGCCCCATGTGACACCAGGGAGCCAATAGGGCTTAGGAGACCCCTGGGAAAAGAGATACATTTGGCGGGCTTGCAGCACGTTAGATCAGTCAGAGACCGGAGCAGCCCAGGGAAGGAGGTAGGGTACAGGAGTCGTGGACTCCCTGTACTAGGCCAGCACCCCCAGGGCCCGAGATAGCTCAGCTCCCCAGTAAGGTGAGTGTTGCCAGGGGCAGCCCTCAGGTTAGGGACCCTGCCACTTACATTAGTGGGAGCTGGGAAAGGAAGGTTACAGAGAGTTGGAGTCAGGGAGCTGTAGGGAAGTAGGGTGCGGGGAGCGAGTGCAGCTTCTGCCCCATATAGGTACCTACACCCCAGGTAGGCCCCAACTCCCCACTTACATTAGTGGGTAATTGCTGAGGGAGGCCCAAGATAGGGACGCTGCCCTTAGTGTAGTGCTGCATTGTCAGAGTCACGGCTGTCAGTGCTGTGAGGTCTGACAGGCAGGCACCTTGTTGCGCAGCACGTTGGCTGCAGCCAAAAGTGAGCTACAGCTTGCTGCGGTAGGCGCTGGGACTAGTCAGAGAGTAGTGGGTCTGGAGAAGGGCTATAGCTGTTCTAGTCACCTTGAGGTAGCGCTAGGGGTAGGATGCCTGAAGGGATAGCCTGTTAACGAGGTCAGGAATTCTGGAGAGGATCTGCACTAGGCTAGCCAACAGTAGGTAGACGCCCAAGTACTGCATGGAAGAGTACTCTAGTCCATTCCAGATCACTTACCGAAGGGACTTGGGTAGTTGGGGGAGTGGGACAGGTCATTACCCCTGCAGGCCCTAGGAGTTCCCCAAGCCACTACAGGTTGCTGTACTACAGGGACAGGCCCTAGGTTAGGGTTCCTGTCACGTTAGTACCATTTATATAGATAGGGACACAGCGGCTGCTGCTGTTCCTGTGGAAGCGGTTGGACCCACGTTGGGGTCCTCAGAGACGATTCCAGAGTGGGACCGCCTTAGCGGTTCGCACGTGCAAGGAGTTCGGTTGGAGGATCAGACGGATTCATCACACGTCTGACCCTTTGAGAAGTTGTTGCTGACCCGAGTACTGGAGTGCTCGGCAGGTATTATACCTTCACATGTGCACCAACAGGCCTATAGGTTCTTAGTGACTGCGCAGTCACCCATTGACTATCTCTGTAGGAGTACGGGACATTGGGTGGGGTTCTTGGGACACTGGGTGGGATCACCTAGTGTTTGGGAATCGTCCTGCGAGACGTCACTGTTAGTGTCTCACCGTGAGAGAGACACAGGTTATCATTATTATTCGTTAGTAAAGTCCTTAGTTATATAATCACTGTGTGTGTGGTTTCTTATTGGGTTCCTATGTAGGGTCATTCTACATTTCCATAGAATCCTACATAGGTGGAGGCGCTGTAAACGAAGATCCGTTCTAGAGGATTCACCCCAGGCTCTCATTAGCGGAGGCTCAGACCTCCTGTGAGCCTGCAGGTATACGCACCACACCGGTAACACTACATGTTCTACTCACCCACACTATATATGAGATTGGGTGGGGGAATACCCGTTACAATTGGAGGCGCTGCTGAGATGAGACCTGGTGTGCCCGGTATATTTTTTTTCTAAATTGTGCTATTTTTGTTCGCCATGAAGAAGCCAAGTGCTGATTTCCCGCCCGCGCGGGAAAATGTTGCAGAAATCCGTCCGGGACTGGCGGGAAAACCAGGGCTCCGCCCCCGCAATGTGAGTGACTCAGTGATAGAGCAAGCCCCTCCTTTACATTCCACCAGGGGGAGCAAGCAAAGTGAACAACCATCAGCAACTGCTGTTTCCACTACAGACATTACAGAATGTAGAGAGACACACCCGCAGTTGTATGGAGCATGGCGGACAAAAGGAGGAAAAATACCCTTTCTTCTGTGCCCGTGCCTACAAAAGGATTTGAAGCTATCTGGTGGTATGGACTTTAACCCCTTTAGGCTACCAATAGAATGGCGGGTGGCAGTGGTGGCTGATGACGGGTGCATAAGATGTGTTTGTGACCAGTGTGACTTCCCAGGTGGCAAACCGACCTGGGGTCCCAAGTGTGCCGGTTGCGGGGCACAGTTCCTAAAACCCGTGCTGCTACAGTCTACAGTCCCAGAGCCCAAGCAGGAATCTCAGATGGCAGAACCCAGAGATGAAGATGCTGTTACTTGCTCTACCTCAACCACGGAGGTGGAGGAGCTGACAGACAAGGCTGCCCTAGTCCCCCGTTGCAACCAAGAGGGAAGGACTGAGGCCCAGCCAGCTACGGAAAAGGACGAACCATCGGTGGCGATGCGCCTACCGGCGAACCACCCCAGCAGTGAGACAGAGGAATCACAGGGGGAGGTGTTCCCCCTAGAAGAAAGCTGTTCCGCCATGCGAGTGGACCAGTATCTACCACCTACCGTTCAGTTGGAGAGAACAGTCAGCTCTGTCGTGGTGTCAGGTGAAGCACCGCATATACCTGACAGTGTTCCAGAAGAAGAGAAAACCATCGCAAGCCAGCAGAGTGGTAAGGAACCCCTTTGCCCCCCACAGGCTCCGATGGAGGTGGTCGTGAAAAAGGCCAGAGTTATGGTTCCTGAACTAAGTATGAGCCCGTGTGCTCTAACCCAAATGATGATCCCAGGACTGGAATCCAACGCTCCCGAGTTTCAAGCCAGTAAGTGGACTGCCCCAGAAGTGCAGGGGGCAGGTCCTGAGATAGCCGAGGTGGGAACTGACAGCGTCCCCGAGGACCTGTTGGCTACCGTGAATCACCACAGTGGTAAGGTATCTACCCTTTACCCCCTGCCAGGTGAAACAGAGACTTTGAGAAAAGAGACGTTATCCAATTCTCGCTTCCCAGTGGAAGCCTCGCAAGTCCGTAGGGACAAGGACTGTGTAAAGGAAGATCCAGGGAG
>WSYH01006393.1:2596-38561 GCA_036426205.1 Ascaphus truei
AATTTTTTTAAAAGCTTTTTTAACATGTGTATTTTTTTTTTGTGGTATATCATTTCTTGCCACTGTATGTATGTATGTATATATGTCTAGAGATATATAAACATACAGGGTAAGAAATGATGTTGTTTTAAAAGCTTGATTTGATGTGTTTTAAATTAATTTGTCTATGCTGCTATGCTTTATAGTGAGTTTAAAGTATTTTAAAATTAGCTAGATGTATTCCTTGGTATTGTATTGTGTGTTGCCTTGGTTTTAAAGGTTGTATTCTGGTCGGTACTATATTTTTTCACAGGCTAAATTGTTCTGCTCCAGGCGTGAATTAGTTAATTGTTTCATTGTTCGGAATGGAGTGTGAATTGTTTAGGGATGTAAATAATGATTGCTAATTGATTTTTGTTTACTTGGTTGATTCATTTGCAGAATGCCAACTCATCCTTTTTGAGGGTTTCACGACTTCAGATATGGTCCTTCAGCTGATGCCAGATCATTTCAATAGGATTGAGGTCTGGCGATCTGTCATTGGAGGGGGAAAAAAAGGACAATTAGTTAAAGAGATAAAGTACACAGTAAAAACAGTGGGGAAAAAATGAGACACGTTACCGCACTTACTCCGCTGGCATCTTCACCCAGTTGATACCGCGCTCAAGAATATGCGCTGTTGACGCGGTGTGCTTCGGATCGTTGTCCTGGTAGAAACGGTGACCATCTGGGAACTCACGTGTGATGTATTCCACAATCTCAGGCACAATTTGCTCTTGGAAAAAAGCTTTATTCATGATTCCTATAACAAGAAAAGAAAAGTGCTCAAAAAACTGCACACACCACTCTCTTGATCTTGTTAACGTCCCTTATCATAGGGTACGCTCTGTAATGACAAGGAATAATTTTATAGGTACAGTACAGTTTCTTAAACAACACTTTAACCTCCTGTACTGTCCAGTACTAACCTCACACGTCCATATTTCCATCCAATGCTGCGTCTCATCTTCTTTATGCTGGTCTCGGATACAGTGTGATTTTGCAGCAGAGTGTATTTGACCCTTAAGGCACTCTTCTCATCATTCTCTTCACTTATTTTGTCGACCAGAAGAGTTGTCTCCCTACAGTGTAATGAAAAACAACAATCCGTTAAATTACAGTGCAGTAGGCCACAAGTACAGCACATCATTTACAGTAAACAATTATAGATGCAGCAATATAAACAATAATAGATATACTGTAGTTATATAAATATACCGAAATAACTATAACATTAGATAGATCTATACTATATAGTTCTATTAATATGCAGCAATATAAACAATAATAGATATACTGTATTATATATATATATATAAATATACTTACGCGTTGGTTACTGTTGGTGTCCTCGTGCGTTGGTTGGTTTTTCCGTGTGCATGATAGCACACGGTGGTTGATGGCACAACGAGGCCAGAAGCAGCTAACCAGCGTTGGAATCTGCAATTCATTGTCCGCTTGTGTACATCTCCTTAATTCTCAAGCTGAGATCCTTTGAAATCTTTTTAACAGGCATAGCTGCGAGTAAAAGAAATACAAGCACAAGAATGTATATTCAATGTTTAGTCGATGTGTATTCAATGTGCAGTGAATCCACAAAATGGATGGTGTATTTATACGTTAATGATTCACATTAGAGTACGCCCACTTTTAACACCTGTACCTCATCGCCATGCATAAAAGGTTACACACTTTGCATAACCCACCACTCGATGATCTGTATCTGAACTTGCCCTTGTCCAGATACTGCATTGTGCCATCTGCTTCCATGGATCAACCCCGATTCTATGGACGCAGGAAGCCACTCGCCTCTGCCGTGCCCATCACACAGAAAAAGTGAAAGGCGGCAGCCGTTTCCAAGCCAAGGCCAAAGCGACAGGCTAAGGCTAATAAAGAAAACTTTCTGCTGACCCCAAAGGCTAAGGGTTTTAATACACGTACAGTCAAGGCAAAACAAATGGCAGCCAACCCATCGAACCCACAGGCCACTTCCTCGATTACGCTTCGACGACTCTGCCGCTGCTCTCCCGGAAATCCACAGCCCATCTTCTCCACTACTCTTAGACGATGCTGCCACTCGTCTCCCTGAAATCCACGGGTCACTTTCTGCATTAAGCTTAGACGACTCTGCCGCTCCTCGCCAGGAAATCCACAGGTCACTTTCTCCATCCCTCTTCAATGATGCTGCCGCTTCTCTCCCGGAAATCCACAGGTCACCTCCTCCATCTGTCTTCGATGACGCTGCCAACACCAAGCGCACCCTCTTCACCAGAAGAATTTGTGTACATGTATGCCATTGAGGAGGAGGATAACATGACAACCCAGTCAAGACCACGCCAGGAGACAACACAGCGACCAAGACAGGACGAAAGCTTCCTCCCAGAAAACCTACCCTCGCCCGCCGCCACAAGCACACCCACTCCCAGAAGCACACCTGCTCCCAGAATCCAACCTACATACGCTTGCATCGATACGGTGCCCGACATCATCCTGCGCGAGCTGCCACCGGCACTCAATGAGAAGTATAGGGTGATGAGTGCTGGTTTACTTCAGAAGTATGGCATGTTAATTTTTTAAGCACCACGTGTCCTACTTGGTGTACTGCGGGTGGGCCAAAAATGTAAACTATGAATGAAATCGCGAAAAAAGGGAGCTTCCTGAAAATTTAAGGACTATTGTGGAGGAATTGCAGCGCTATTTTTCAATTTCAGATCCTTTAATGAAAATCGTTCGAGACTCCATTAATGGCATTTTGCATCATACAAGGCATCGGCCCTGGAAGAACAATCTGGTGGGAATCGAATTTGCGTGACTGTGGAACTGTTGTTTATTTTTTGACTTGTTGCGTGTTTTTTAACTGTTATTAATAAAGGAATGTTTTACTTATACACAGGATCCTGCCAACCATATTCCAGGTCCTCGAAAAGCCGCTAAAAAATGGGCCGGATTTTAGGATTAAACCGGGCCTGTTGCGGCCCTCGGGATGGAGTTGTGCAGGCTGACTGACTGCTTCCGTACACCATCCTACTGTAAATGTTTTGACTTTCTGTACATAAATGTTTTCACTAGCAGTAAACCATACACCTGTTAATGTTTTGAATTGCTGTGCACTTTAAATGTTTTTAAATTGTATTTGTAAATAAATGTTTTTGTACTTACTCCACCAATAAAAGAAAATGTTGATTTGTTTGAAATTGTTCCATTGTCTCCTTTTATACTGTAACAAAATACAGTGTTTCTAGAACAGTACTGTCCAGGCATATTGTACTGTATACTGTAGGCATATTCAGTACTGTACATCACAAGAGTATTAAAACAATACATGCTGTACGGGTAAAGAATACACATATGTACTGGAATACATGTAGAATAAATGCATACTTTTTATTTTTCGGGTTTATTATACAGTACAGTACTGCACCGACACACTTTATTCGAGCAAATACCCGGTATGTACCTGGCAGATACCTGGAATGCGCCACTCCTCACCTCTGACAAGCCCCGTTGCATTTGCCTTCCCAGCCTGGGTTCATGCCTGGCTGATGGGCGGCTGATCTGTTAAATTATAATGATTAGGATTTAATAGACTGCAATGCTTCGCGTGTCTACCAGATGGCATAAATTCATGAATTGTAATGCAGTCAATTATCTGTCTGTCCCTGGCACCTTCAGTAAAGCCTCATTCAGTTTCCCAATTTGCCCTGGCCTGTCTAGGAATTTTTGAGTGCACCATAGCTCTATGGGTGCAATGATTCCGACCATGAATATCATGGATCCCTGTATGGGGGACTTGCGGGACCAGTCTCTAGACCAAAGAAGTATCTATTTCTGCATAAAAGAGCATGGGGGTGAGAGAAGAATGTGTAGTCCCTTTCTAGCGGGTGCATTCTCCCTCCAAATGTCTACTAGATGACTCTCCTGAAGTCCCTTCTGTAAGGCCTCTATGTATTTTCTCTTGTTAGGCTGTGGGGGCCTGACCTGTCCATCCCTGGGTTGATCGCCACATTGAGATCTCCCGCCACAATTATATCTCCTTTAGCACTGATCTCAATGTATCGAAGAAACTTCTTAATGTAGGAGGGTTCTTGCTCGCACGGAGCATAAATCGTAGCTAATGTTATAGGCTGAGCTTGGATTTGCCTACTATACTAGAAACCTACCATCTTTATCTCTCTTAAACCACCTCCTCTATAAAGGGTATATTGTTGTGCAGCAGGATCGCCACTCCTCTTTTCTTTTCAGTCCTTGCAGAGGAAAGATAAAACCTTTTGAAGCGTCTTATCCCAATATTTGGGGGGGCACTTTGCTGCTAAGTGCGTCTCCTGAAGAAACACTACATCACCTGCTTGCAATTGTAATCTGCTATTGCTATTCGGCGTTGCCCGGGCTGTTAAACCTTTAGTGTTGTGGGAGACCATAGTCAACGACATTGGGTGTCGGGGTGGGTTTACAGCTGCAATTGCTAATTCTAATGTAGGCCCCCAGGACCCCTGAACCCATTGGCTCCCTTACGACCGTAGGTCCTGAGCCCGCACCGCATGGGGAGGTGATGAGAGGGGAAAGGAAGGAAAGGAAAGAGGGGACAGAACAACTGAGGGGCCAAAGCTGACTTTGGTCAGCATCTGTCCCTTGCCCACGGGCTAACCTTGCGCCCTGAAATGCCCAAAAGGGCTTCCCTACCCCCACAACACTGCCTGTGTGGGTGCCCAAGGGACTTGTCTGTGCATGATGGTATAACCCATTCCTGCACAGCTCGAGTCGCAGGCAGCCGGCCCATGGTGGTCCCAAACCGGCATATTCTATCACATTCATCAAACAATTTTAACTTTTAGGTAATTGTGTTACCCATTCAAAACAGTATGAGTATAATACTGAAACTAGAAACAGTGAAACTGAATAAGCCTTTGTTGTCATCCCCAGCCAACTGTGTGCCTTCCCCCGGCATGTGAGGTGAAAGTTTCTTTGTTGCGGCAGAGTTCATTTTGTGCAGCCCCTCTTCCCTCCCTGCATCGTCCATCTCATGGGGGGACAGCCCCTCCAGGTCTATGTTACATCGTTACCTTAAACCAACAGTCTAATTTGTGTGGAGTCCCTGGCCCTCATCCCTGTCAGCCCCCATTCTGAAATCTTTTAATCATGTCGCTCAACCCCCCTCCCTCTGTCCCTCCCGAGACTTGCTTCCGGACTCTCTTGTCTGTAACGGAGGCTCCGCTTATCTGGACCCGTTGTGCTTTTAGTCGCTGGCCCCGAAGCATCTGAAACGCGGCAAAAGCCCTCTCGGCGACCACCCCTCTCATCAGTGCACCCCCAGACCCCTTCTCAACTTTCCGGTGAATCCGGCTGTAGGGATTGGAGAGACATGCTAGTTTGCTGCGCTACACCAGGATGGGGACACCCCTCCGTCTTGTCCTCCCACAAGTCTTATCCTTATGTCCTCCTAGCCTCTAGGCTAAGTCAACCCCCCCTCTATTCTCCTATCCCCTCTCAGGTAAGTCGCGTTCTCTATTTTGCTAATATGATCCTTCCTCATTAGATCGGCTTCTCCCCCTACTTGGGATCCCTTAACCCCTCCCCCTCTTCTCTCCTCCACTCCTTCTCTCTCTCCTCTGTCAGTC
Organism: Ascaphus truei; assembly: GCA_036426205.1. Taxonomy (NCBI): domain Eukaryota; kingdom Metazoa; phylum Chordata; class Amphibia; order Anura; family Ascaphidae; genus Ascaphus; species Ascaphus truei. The sequence goes on from WSYH01006393.1 coordinate 8,230, forward strand.
CCTACCCGTCGTCAGACCCCCCGTCTATCTCTCTCCCTCCCCCCCTGCTCTCATTCCTCTCTTCCCCTCTTTCTCTTACTCACTCCTCCTTCCTCCTTGTTCCCCCTCCCCTCCGTTTCATCCCCCTCTCTCTCCCCCTTCCCCCCTTCTAATCTTCCTCCTCTCCGATTCCCCCCTCATCTAGGCTTGGCCCCTCCGCAGACCGCTCCTCACTCATCTTTCACATCTCACTCCCGCCCCCCCCACCCCCTGGTGAAAGCAACTTGTGTTAGGCTTTTGGTGGGCTTGCAGCTCTTCCTCCAACTTTGGGCCGTCTCCTTCTCCTTCCGTCCTCTGGCTTCCTGTTCCGCTCTGAGTCCCTCGCTAGATGATAATCATCCCTCTCAGCACCTGAACCGCTCCAGTCTCCTGCCTCCAGGGGGTTCCCCCCGTCACATTCTGTCTCCAAGGTATCCTTTGCCGCTATTCCCGCCTTCCGCCACAGGGGTCTCCCTCAGCCCGGATTCCCATTAACTTGAGTAAGATGGCCCATTTCAGTTTTCCCACCACCAGGAGTCACTGCCCCAGCCTTCTTCCAAGATGTAAAGAAAATGGGCGCACCATCTCTTCCCCGCCACCAGAGGGAAACAGACCTCCAGTTATCTCCACCAACAACCTGTGAACCGGGGAAGCGCTCCTTTAATTCCGGCTCGGGGACTTCAGCTAGAGGAAACTTTCATCTTTGTGCTTGCTTCCTGAGGGCTCCACACGCTGCCAGGAGGCCTCCGGTGCAGGAGCTTCCACGTGGCCCCGCTGTTCAGAATTCAGGGAGAAACCGGTAAGCCCAATTTTTTTAGAAACTCTGTGCCCCCCACCTCCGTTGTTTTTAATGGTGAAAGCGCCACACCGTTTCTGAGTACCATTAGCCCAAAGAAAGAGCCAACGGTAACGGATCCCGTTATCACGTAGGGTACGGTAATGGCCGAGGGCTCTCTCGTTTTAATAGGTTGTGGGGCCAGATCTTGATAAACCTGTATCGTACCCCTTCAAGTTCCAGGGTCTTGGCATTCTTGCCAATTGACATACACTTTCTTTTATTTTGAAATAATGGAGATTGGATTATTATATCCCTGGGGGTCTCCTGTTGCGGTCTAGACTTCAGGGCCCTATGGCACCTGTCAACTGCAGTTCTGCTTCACTTTTGTCGGGCAGTATATGCTGGAGCCAGTTTGAGGGAATTCTTCAGGGTCTGACACGGACTCCGTGGACCCCTCGCAGGCGTATGTTATTAACGCCTGTCCTGTTTTCAGAGTCCCTCTGTCGGTCTTGCAAGTCAGATATCAGTTTATGCATTTGGGCCATTGACTTGTCATTCTTTGTAGGGAGTTAGAGTGTGCGTCCATTTTATTTTCAAGTGTGTTTGTCCGTTCCCCTAAGCTGTCAATATCTTTTCTGATCTTCCATAGCTCCTTCTGGAAGAAGGTCTCATCTCGGAACAGAAAGCCTTCATGTCTGTCCTTGTGACCCAGTACTGGTCCCCGGGTCCCCGCTCCTGCTTGTAGGTCTACTCGCCAGATCTGTCACTTATCAGAATCTGAGCCCGCCATCGCCCGCTGTCTTCCCCTCCACTTACTTTTGAAAGTAATCTGTCACCACAGATGTTCTTTTCCGCGTACTGCTTTCTTCTTGGGCATCCTTGGGGATTCCGATCGCTGAATCACTGTTTTTCACTGCGTGTATTGATTTTTGCAGTTTTTATTAAGTTATATCTGTGCCGGCAGGGACGGAGCCTCTCCACTTAGCATCCATACACCTGCCCGCTGCCTCGCATGTATTTTTTAATATGAAAAGCCTAAATTGATACATTTTGTAACTTCCTTTAGTACCAAGGCCAATTTACAATGGACCACTGTGGTATTATTTTAAACCACCTGCTATTCGACACATTACTGAAGTGCATACGCATACAATTCATGAATATCTGCCATCTGGCGGATACGCGTAGAATTTCAACCAATTAAATCCGACCATTATCAATAACCACATAAACCGCGGGTGTGAATGCAACATGATGCGGTATGAATGTGGCATGAACGTGGTGAAGTCGGTGAATGCGTGGCATTCGGAAAAATCACCCCCCGAAAAAATTCGGAGATGTTGGAGAATAACGGGGCCGCGGCTGTAAAGGCAGTCAAAGTGAAAAAATAAATACATATCACGCACACCCATTATCGCCTCCACACATAACCCGCACATGCCCCCCCGTTACACCACACTTTTTTTTTTAAATCCTGCGCCCTGGTGTACCTATGTAACACAGTGCCCAAATCCAGCATGTGGTCAACCCCTTGCACAATGGAGACCAACAGTTTTCTCCCAACGCTGCACACATACAATTTTTTTTCCCTACATAATTTACAAAATTTTAAACTCACACAACTTAGGGGTCAGGAGGGAGTTAAGCATTTAAAACCGAGGGGTTTAGGTTCAGGTTATTAGGGTTAGGGATCAGAGGAGATTAATAGGACCCTGGTGGTAACATTATACATAGATTTAGAGGTAGGAGCATTGTCCATGAAATAAGGCACAGAGTTTTTTAGGGTTGGGGTTGTAGGAGCTGCAGGAAAAGTAGGGTGTGGAAGAGAGACCTGAGTGATCTGAGAAGGATTGGAGGATCGGTTATCAAGTACGAGTAGGGCAGGATATGAAGGAGACATAACCTGAGAGTATTATACAGGCAGTCAAGATGCCCTCAGCAGTACTGATTGAAGAGCAGGGAAAACCACCGGGTATCGGCGGAGGTCGGGGTAGGCCGGGCGTAGATATTCATTAGGTCACATGGTCATGGGGGGGGGAGATACTATCCCTCAGGTGTATAGAGGAGGAGTGGGATTCCTCCAGCATCTATCCTATTGTGCCAATTAATTCAGGTTTTCGGTGTTGGTCGCGAGTTGCAAGTTTCAAGTTAACAAGTCTTATTGAGTAGATGATGCTATAAAAACAATTATAAGGGGATGCCGGCTTGGACTGCGGTCTGGCTGTTGTCGTGCGCCGCACACTCAGGTCGGGGCTTAGGCCCAGGGCCCTGAGAAAGTCTTTGGGAGTGGAGGGATTGGAGCCACCCAGATGGTGGGGGGGACCCGTAGGGGGCTCTGTCCGGTTCCCACAACCCAAAGCTACGGAGCTCAATGGTCACGGACCATTGGACTCTCTCCCACTTGTTTATCTTTACTTATGTGTCTCTATAACCTCCTGTGTCTTCCCCCTCCCTCCCTGCCTTCTGCCTAGGTGGTGCAACGTTGAGGTTTGGCGAGCTGTTGGACACTGCGGGGTGCGGATGCTCTCCGGCAACACCCTGACACCTACTGTAGAGACACGACTGACGAGGTGAGAAACACTCACACCATGACGCTGACCTTTATCTCACATAACGCCAAAGGGTTTACACTGTCCCCGTAAAAGGAAGGTGGCTCTCACCGATAAGAGGAAACGGCCAACATTGTACTAATTCAGGAGACCCACTTTAGCACCACCAGCTTCCCGAATTTTTGATAAACAATTCAAACAGGTGTTTTTGTCTTCTGCAAAAGAGAAAACGCGGAGTTGCGATACTCATACATACAGAGTGGGACTGGTGGTAACCACAGTAAAAAAGGACAAGGAGGGCAGGTTCTTCCTGCTCACAGGGCCATAAAGCAGCAGCCATAACGATTGCCGTAGTGTATGCACCAAATGGGCACGACTCGGCCTTCTATACAGCAACTTCACAGGTCTTCAAAAACACGCTAAAGGTGCCCTGATAGTAGGAGGTGACTTTAATACAGTGTTGAATGCAGCCCTAGACAGATCTGCCCTCCCGTAAGAGCAACGACTAGGCCAAGGCTTTGGAACAGGGGCTAAGAATCTACAGTTGGTTGATGCCTGGAGGGAATCACACCCCTTGACAAAACTACACCTTATACTCAACCCACATGACCCTTTAGCAGAATCGATTACTTCTTTGTCTCTAGTAGACTGGTCCCGAAGATCTCCTACTCTGGGATCCACGATATTTCGTGGTCAGATCATGCACCATAGAGCTAGTGCCATAATAGCTGACAGACCGGGAGCAAACTGGAAACTGAATGAGTCTTTACTAAAAAATACCTGAATTACAGGAGATGGTGGGGGGAAATTAAACATTTCTTTAGAAAATGAGAGAAGCGTTCGCTCGCATATACCCCTCTGGGAGGCGCATAACAGCCACTAAGCGGTGTCTTAATTAGTTTGGCGGCAAGGAGAAAAAGAGAGAGAAACGTAAAAAATTCTAACGGACAGAACGAACTAAAGAAGTTATGGGACCAGCATAAGAGGTCTCCTGATCTGGCTACCCTCCAAAACTAGAGATACTGAGAATCAAATTGAATCTTGCTCCTTACCTCGCAGGCCGAGAAATCGCTAAGTTGGTCCAAGGAAGGATTTTTTTTGAAAAAACAAACAGCCAGTACCTTGCTTCCAACCTGTTAATTCAAGAGAAGAAACTATAATATCCAGGCCATACGATCACATCGGGCATACTTACTGCCAACCCGACAAATATTGTGGGGGAATCCAAGAACTTTAATGAAAAACCTGTATGATGGGGGGGAAGGTGATCCGCTCCTCTGACACGGTGAAGGCCCTGAAGGAGTTTCCTGAAGGGCTCGAATCTACCGATTCTGAGTGGGTGGACAGAGAGGTGATGGGTAGGGATTCACAGTGGAGGAAGTATCTGAGGTTATAAAAACCTGAAACCTTCTAAAGCCCCGGGTCCAGATGGATCTCGAATCTTTATTATAAAAATTTCGGAAGCAACTGACTCCATATCTTCCTCCGTATGTTCCAACCGTGTTGGGAGGTACCCCCCCCTTTCCCCCAGACATGCTCCAGGCATCCATCTCTGTAATCCATAAACAGGGTAAGGACCCACATGACGTGAAGTTTACGGTCAATATCCCAGATTAATCAGACATCAAAATTCTACGCTAATTACGGCTAATAGATTGGGTCTCATCCCTGCCCAGACTGGTGCACCCAGATCAAGTCCGGGTTTATCCGGGTCGGCAGGCGCAGCTGATAATACCCGATGATTATTGATCTGTTAGAAATAGCCAATACACGATCCATACCATTATGGCGGCTCCAGTCTGGATGCTGAAAAAGCATTCGACGAATAGACTGGCCATATTTGGAGGCCCCGCTTGGAGCATTCGCACTGGGAGCAAAGTTGACAAAGCTATATTCTCTCTATATTCGGCTCCGTCGGCCAGGGTGACCCATCAGGGATTCACTTTGGACCCCTTCCAAATCCAGAGCGGAACGAACAGGCCTGCCCGCTCTGCCCCTCCCCCCCTCTTTTGCAATGTGTCTGAGCCCCCCCCCGCCCCCCCCCCCCCCCCCCCCCCCCCCCCCCCCCCCCCCCCCCCCCCCCCCCCCCCCCCCCCCCCCCCCCCCCCCCCCCCCCCCCCCCCCCCCCCCCCCCCCCCCCCCCCCCCCCCCCCCCCCCCCCCCCCCCCCCCCCCCCCCCCCCCCCCCCCCCCCCCCCCCCCCCCTCCCCCCCCCCCCCCCGCCCCCCCCCCCCCCCCCCCCGCCCCCCCCCCCCCCCCCCCCCCCCCCCCCCCCCCCCCCCACCCCCCCCCCCCCCCCGCCCCCCCCCCGCCCCCCCCGCCCCCCGCCCCGCCCCCCCCCCCCCCCCCCCCCCCCCCCCCCCCCCCCCCTCCCCCCCCCCCCCCCCCACCCCCCCCCCCCCCCCCCCCCACCCCGCCCGCCCCCGCCCCCCCACCCCCCCCCCCCCCCCCCCCCCCCTCCCCCCCCCCCCCCCCCCCCCCCCCTCCCGGTCCCCCCCCCCCCCTCCCCCCCCCCCCCCCCCCCCCCCCCCCCCCCCCCCCGCCCCCTCACCCCCCGCTCCCCCCCCCCCGCCCCCCCCCCGCCGGTCCCCCCCCCGCCCTCCCCCCCTCCACCCCCCCCCCCCCCCCCCCCGCCCCGGGCCCGCGGCCCGCCCCCCCCCCCCCCCCCCCCCCCCCCCCCCCCCCGCCCCCCCACCCCTCCCCCCCCCCCCCCCCCCCCCCCCCCCCCGCCCCCCCCCCCCCCCCGCCCCCCCCCCCCCCCCCCCCCCCCCCTCACCCGCCCCCTCCCCCCCCTCCCCCCACCCCCCCCGCCCCACCCCTCTCCCCCCCCCCCCCCCCCCCCCCCCCCCCCCGCCCCACCTCACCCCTCCTCCCTCCCCCGCCACCCCCCCCCGCCCCCCCCCCGCCCCCCCCCCCTCCGCCCCCGCCGCGTGGCTTCCCCCCCCCCCCCCCCCCCCCCCCCCCGGCCCCCCCCCCCCCCCCCCCCCCTCCCCCCCCGCCCCCGCCCCCGGCCCCCCCACCCCCCCCCGCCCCCCCCCGAACTCCGCCCCCCCCCCTCCCCCCCCCCCCCCCGCCCCCCCCGCCCCCCCCGCCCCCGCCCCCCCCCCCCCCCCCCCCACCCCCCGCCCCCCCCCCCCCCCTCCTCCCCCGCCCGGCCCCCGCCCCACCCCCCCACCCCCCGCACCCCCCCTCCCCCCCCCCCCCCCGCCCCCCCCCCCCCCCCCCCCTCCACACCCCCAACCCCCCCCCCCCCCCCCCCCCGCCCCCCCCCCCCCCCGCCCCCCCCCCCCCCCCCTCCCCCCCCCCCCCCCCCCCCCCCCCCCCCCCCCCCCCCCCCCCCAGCCCCCCCCCCCCCCCACCCCCCCCCCCCCCCCGCCCCCCCCCCTCCCCCCCCCCCCCCCCCCCCCCCGACCCCCCGGCCCCCCCCCCCCCGCCCCCCCCGCCCCGCCCCCCTCCCCCCCCCCCCCCCTGCCCCCCCCCCCCCCCCCGGCCCCCCCCCCCCCCCCCCTCCCCCCCCGCCCCCCCCCCCCCCCTCCCCGCCCCACGCCCCCCCCGGTCCCCCGCGCCCCGCCCCCCCCTCCCGCCCCCCCTCCCCCTCCCCCCCCCCCGCCCCCCCGCCCCCCCCCCCCCCGCCCCCCCCCCCCCCCCTCGCCCCACTCCTCGCCCCCCAACCCCCCCCCCCCCCCCCCCCCCCCCAACCCGCCCCCCCCCCCCCCCCCCCCCCCCCCCCCCCCCCCACCCCCCTCGCACCCCCCCCCCCCCCCCCCCCCCCCCCCCCCCCCCCTCCCCCCTCCCCCCCCCCGCCTCACCGGCCTCCCCCCCCCCACCCCCCCCCCCCCCCCCCCTCCCCCTCCCCCCCCCCACCCCCCCCCCCCGCCCCGACCCGCGCCCCCCCCCGGCCCCCCCCCCACTCCTCCCCCCCCCCCCGCCACCCCCCCCGCCCCCCCCCACCCCCCCCCCCCCCCCCCGCGGGCCGCCGGGCGCTCCGCCCCCCCCCCCCCCCCCCCCCCCCCGCGTCCCCGCCCCCCCCTCCCCCCCCCCCCCCCCCCCCCTCGCCCACTCCCCCGCCCGCTCACCTCCCCCCCCTCCCCCTCCCCCCCGCCCCCCCCCGCCCCCCCCTCCCCCCTCGCTCCCCCCGCCCCTCCCCCCCCCGCCCCCCCTCCCCCCCCCCCCCCCCCGCCCCGCCCTCACCCCCCGCCATCCCCCCCCCCCCACCCCCCCCGGCCCCCCCACCAACTCCACCTCCCCCCCCCCCCTGCCCCCCCCCCCTCCCCCCCCCCCCCCCCCCCCCTCCCCCCCGCCCCCCCCCTCCCCCGCCCACCCCCACTCCCCCCCCCCTCCCCCCCCCCCGGCCCCGCGCCCCCCCGCCGCCCCCGCCCCCCGCCCCCCCCCGCCCCCCCCCCCCCCCCCCCCCCCCCCCCTCCCCCCCCCTCCCTGCCCCCCGCCCGCCGCGCCCCCCCCCCCCCCGCCCCCCCCCGCCCCCGCCCCTCCCCCGTCCCCCCCCCCCCGCCCCCCTCCCCCCCGCCCCCCCCCCCCCCCCCCCCCCGCCCCACCGCCCCCCCCGCCCCCCCCCGCCTCCCCCCCTCCCCTCCCCCCCCTCCCCCACCCTCCCCGCCTCCCCCCCCCGCCCCCACCCCCGCCCCCCCCCCCGCCCACCCCCCCCCCCACCCCCCGCCACCCGCCACCGCCCCGGCCCCCCCCCCCCATCCCCTCCCCCCCCCCCCGCCACCCCCACCCCCCCCGCCCCACCCCCCCCCCCCCCCCCCCCGCGCCCCCCGCGCACCGCCTCCCCGACTCCCCCCCCCCCCCCCGCCCCCCCCCCCCCCCCCCCCGCCCCCCCCCTCCCCTGCAGCCCCCCCCCCGACCCGCCACCCCCCCCCCCCTCCCGCGACCCCGGCCTGTCCCCCCCACTCCCCAGCCTCCCGCCCCCCCCCTCAGCCCCGCCACCACACGCGCTCGCGGCCTACCGCCGCCGCCCCCCCCCGCCCCCGCGGGCGCCGACCCCACCCGCCCCCGTCCGCGCCCACCCCCGACCCGGCCACCCCCCCCCCCCCGCCCCCCCCTCCACCGCCGCGCCCCCGCCGCCGCCCCCCGCCCCCCCCCTCCGCCCCCCCCCCCCCCCCACCCGCCCGCCCCCCGCCCGCCGGTGCGCCACTCTCCCGCCCCGCTCGCCCCCCTCCCCCTCCCCCCCCCCCTCCCCCCCCCTCCCCCCCCCACAGCCGCCCCCCCCCCCCCCCCCCCACTCCCCCGCCCTCCCCGCGGGCTCCCCCCCCCCCCCCCCCCCCCCCCCCCCCGCCCACGCCTCCTCCCCCCCCCCCCTCCCGCCCACCCCCCCCCCCCCCCCCCCGCCCCCCCCCCTCGCCCCCTCCCGCCTCCTCCCCCCCCCCCCGTCCCCCCCCCCCCCCCCCACCCTCGCCCCAACGATAAAGGCCCCGCCCCCCCCGCGAAACCCCCCCCCCCCCCCCCCCCCTGTAGCCCCCCGGGGCCCGCCCCCTCCCCCCCCCCCCCTCCCCCCCCCCCCCCCCCCCCCCCCCGTCCCCCCCCCCCCACCCCCCCCCCGCCCCCCCATCCCCGCCCCTTTGCCCCGCGCCCCCCCCCCCCCCCCCCCCTCCCCCCTTCGCTCCCCCCCCCCCCCCCCCGCCGCCCCCCCCCCCCCCCCCCCGCCCGCCCCGCCCCCCTTCCCCACCCCCCTTCCGCCCCCCCCCCTCCCTCCCCCCGATCCCCCCCTGACCCCCCCCCCCCCAGACCCCCCCCCGGGGAAGCCCTCCCCCCCCCGCCCCGAGCCCGCCCCCCCCCCTCCCGCCCCCCCGCCCCCACCCCCCCCCCCCACCCCCCCCCCCCGCCCCCCCGCCGCCCCCCCCCCCCCCCCCTACTCGCCCCCGCCGCCCCCCCTCCCCCCCCCTAGCACGTCCCGCCCCCCGCCCCTCCCCCCCCGCCAGACCCCCCGCCTCACCGCCCCCCCCCCCCCCCCCTTCCCCGCACCCCGCCCGCCCACTCCCCCCCTCCCCGCCCCCCCCCTCCCCCCCCTCCGGCCGCCCGCCCGCGGCCCCCCCCCCTCGACGCCCGGCGCCCCGCCCCGCCCCCCCCCTCCAACCCCCCCCCCCCCCCGCCCCCCCCGGCCCCCCCGCCCCCCCCCCCCCCCCCCCCCCCGCTCCCCCCCCGCCCCGCCCCCACCCCCCGCCCCCCGCCCCCCCCCCCCTCCCCCGCCCCCCCCCCCCCCCGCCCCCCACCCCCCCCGACACCCGACCCCCCCCCCCCCCCCCCCCCCTGCCGCCTCCCCCCCCCCCCTCGCGTCCCACCCCCCCCCCCCCACCCGCCCCCCCGTCCCGCCTCAGCACCCCCCGCCCCACCCAAACCCGGCCCCCCCCCCCGCACCCCCGCCGTGCCCCCCTCTCCCCCCCCCCCCCCGCGCCCCGCCCCCCCCCTCCCCCCCCGCCTCTCGCCTCTCCCCCCCCCCGCCCCCCCCCGCCCGGCCCCCCCCCCCGCCCCCCCCCCCCCGCCCCCCCGCCCCCCCCCCCCCCCCCCGCGCCCCCCCCCCCCCCCGGCTGCCCCCCCGCCCCCGCCCCCCCCACACCCCCCCCCCGTCCCCCTCTGTTTCTGCCGCGGGCCCCCCCCCCCCCCCCCCCCCCCCCCCCCCCCCCCCCGCCGCCCCTCCCCCCCCTGCCGCCCCCCCCCCCCCCCCCCGCCCCCCTCCGCCCCCCCCCCGCTCTCCCCCCTCCCCCCCACCCCCCCCCCCCCCCCCCCCCCCCCCCCCCCTCCGCCCGCCCCCCCCCCCGCACCCACCCCCCCCCCACCCCCCCCACCCCCCCCCGCCCCGCCCCCCCGTCCCCCCGCCCTCGGGGCGCCCCCCCGCGCCCCCCCCCCCCCCCCCGCCCCCTCCCCGCCCCCCCCCCCACCGCCCCCCCCCCCCCCCCCCCCCTCCCCCCCCGTGCCCCCCGCCGCCCCCCCCCCGCCCCCCCACCCCCCCCTGCCCCCCCACCCCGCCCCCGCGCGCCGCCCCCCCCCCCCCCCCCCCTCGCCGTCCCCCGCACCCCCTCCCCCGTCCGCCGCCCCCCCGCCTCGGCCCCCTCCAAGCGCGGCGCCGGCCCCCCCCCCGCCCCCACCGCCCGCCGCCGCGCCCCGCCCCCCCCGACCCCCCCCCCCCCCCCCCCCCCCGGCCCCCCCGCCAGCGCGCCCCCGCCCCCCACCCACCCCCCCGCCCCCGGGCCCACCCCCCCCCTCCGCCCCGCCCCCCCCCCCTCCCCCCCCCCCCGGCCCCGCCCCCGCCACCGCGCCCCCCCCCGCTCCCCCCCTTCCGTCGCCCCCCCCATCCCCCCCAACCGCCGCGCCGCCCCCCCCCCCTCCCTCCCCCCCGCTCGCTGCCCCCGCCGCGCCCGCCCTCTCGCGCCGCCCCCCCCGCGCTCGCATCCCCCTCTCCCCTTGGTGCTTCAGATCTCGATATCAAAGATATCACGGTATTGTCATTGAAGCCGGTCGCATAATGTGCACTATATGCGAGATGATAGTTTTCTGACATTATCTTACCTCGTCCCTCTCTGCCGAACCTGTTCGACTTTTGTTTGGGGAGATATATGGATCTCATGATTCAAAATTAACCATCTAAATTGGTTCTTTGTATATAAATTTTACCTAAACAATCTAGAGAAACTGATCACCCTCAATTCAACAACTGTGCAGCAGAATCAATTAAAAATTAGGCGTTAATATAACCCAGACATGGCAACTGTTGTATCCGGCAAACTACCCCATAATTGATGCACACCATGAGAGGGGACTGTGATATCAGCATGGCATCTAGTGCGGGAAAGATAATCTCCTGGGTTGTTCATGAACAACCTGAATCTAATTAATCAATCCAGGTCTGAACTCCTGACAAAATACGGAAGTGTTGGTCACAGGCTGAGCCTGACCCAGATGAGGCAGTGAGAGAGACTGACTGGTTTTTCCCTCTAGAAGGAGGGAGCAGAAAGGGGTTCCCCCCCCAGCTACCAAATGCTGGTTAAGAAGTTAAGTCTGTCATGGTGACCCCGCTTCAACTAAATAGTAATAAGTGTGCCGGGGTAAGGTGCTATGGGTGACGTAGTAGGTAAACGGCAAAGAAGCAAGACCCCACTGATAGCACTCAATGCACCCAGTACGTAAATATGATAATATTAAAAATAATCTTTAATGCCAAAGTGATTAAAATGATGGTGTTAAATACAACAAATGACACACATATATATTAACCCTAGGGTGAGTGTATGTGACCTCCGGTTAACCTAATAGAGGAATCAATTTGAGGTGTATTTAGATCAGAACTGATATGCATATCCCTAAATTTGGTGGTTAGGTTTAGGCAAGGGTGGGGAAGGGCTGCACAAAACTGTCTTAATGTGTCAGACAAGTCCCAATGTGATAAGGGGTGAAGTGGGTTGATATATGAGAAGATCGTTTTGCTTCTCTGTATTAGGCAATAGATCTGTGCACACTAGTCAGTGTGTGCTCCACCTTACATATACTGTAATGCTCCAATAAATGCACGATGATTAACCTGCACCTGAGACCCATTTGTCCAGTCTTTGCCATCCTACCTTAGACACTAAGGATGTGCTCAGAGACTTGATGGCATCATTATAACAGAGAAGACTATGTTTTTGTAACTATGGATGGTGGAGGACGTTATAACCAGCATTAAACATGAAGCTATATAAAAGCATTTATGTATTTCTCAATACCAGGGGTATATTTTACAAGCACACAATGTCTTCAATATGGCCGACTAATTGATTTTGTACTCACAGACATAACTACTTTTGTTTGCGAATACATATTAGCATCAAATTCAAGGCACGGCATGTGTAACTAAGTGTGCTCATTCATACGCCAACTTTACGTAGGGTGGTGGGAATCCTATATGGCTGGTTTTACAGAAGAAGGAGGCCATAACACATCACACATCGATATATGGGTACGCTAATATCGATGATGTGATGATGTTATGGAATGGCAACCGTTTTCAAACTCTGGAGTTCTTTTGGATTCTCAATCTCAACAACCAACTTGTATCTAACTCTAGACACATGATTTTTAACAAAGTGTGGTTCCTAGATGTGTGGTAGCTCCAGAGGCAACTGATACAACCATTGACACACCACTTCCACCGCAAGCCACGGCTCACTAACCAGCCCTCCTTATCCTACTCTGCCAGCAGTCATCACCCTAGATCCCTTATAATGGAAATCCGGTTGGTCATTTCTTAGCATTGAAACGCAACTGCAGTAAATAACCGACTTTGGAGATATCGCGACATTATGGCTAAGAGTTTCCTCGAACGTGATACATAGCGAACAGTGAAGTTAGCATACAAAGGCCAAGTATATACAACGTGGCTCATTGCGACAAGACAAGATCACTAAGACCGACACAAAACAGTAAGATTCATGGCACATTTAACACCCATGCAACATGCCAGGGACATCCATCAGCAAACCTGGCACATTTTAAGGCGACACCCAATTGGTGAATTGTCTGCAATGACTGTCCTCTGTGTCAGTAGGAGGGCCAAAAACAAACCTCATTATGTTCTGGTTCACAGCCATTTAGATGAAGAGGTCAAAAGGACCTGCTCCCTCCTAAACCACAGGGGTCATTCAAATGTTGTAGTGTAGACATTTGACCACATGCTCACTACTATCAAATTTTCAAATGAATTGAACCAAGACTTATAACATCCGTAAGTTTATTAATTGCGAGCCCGCTTGCTTTACCATACTGCTGCGGCAGCTTAGAGCTCTTAGCTGAAGCCCTAATTATCTTAGCCCAGTCCTCTGGCTCTAGTACTTCGCCCAAATCTTTCTCCCTCTGGTCCATGTACCTCAGTTTGTGGTCGACCTTAACCCCCGAACCGATCACTTCTCTGTACAACAGCAATATGAGTCCCCTGGTATCCTTCTCAACTAGACAGAGCTTTTCAAACCTGGTTAGTGGGGGACGAGGGGAAACATTTATATAGAATGCTCTCAGTTGGAGAAATCTAAATATCTCTGAGGGGGGGATGTTTGATTCCTCTCGAATTTGCGCAAAGGGCTTAATGTCTTTTCCCCCCTCTAAATCTCGAAGCCTATGTATGCCCAATTGTTTCCAAATTGTAAATTCCTTTCTGTACAGACCCGGAGCAAAGTCTGGGTTACCCCATAGCGGGGTCATCAGAGATCCTCTCGTTGTCAAAGTGCACCAAAATTTGTTGGCCTCCCAAATAGCTAGTGAGTTCGCCACAGATGCCAGCGGCTGTTTCATCAGCTTCAAGGCTGTTTTGGGTAACCAGATCATGCTTTTCAACTCTATTGGGGAGCAAGCTTCACTTTCCAATGCTACCCATCTTTTCGAATCCGGGTTTGTGTGCCATTGGGAAATTTGGCTTAATTGTGCCGCTTTGTAATAAGATATCAAACAAGGTACCGCCAGGCCCCCCTCCAATGTTGGTTTTTTAAGAATCATACCCTTTACTCTCAGCTTTTTCCCCTCCCAAATGAATTTAGAAATAGCAGACTGAAGTGAGAGTATGTCCGTCAGTCTAAGTGGCACCGGTAGCGTCTGAAACAGATACAGAATGCGTGGGAGGAGATTCATCTTGATGCTATGAATCCGACCGATCCAGGATATTTTAAACGACGCCCATTTTCTGAGTTCTTCCTTTAGATCTCGGATCAGTCTGGGGAAATTTGCTTGATAAATACTTTTGTACTCTTTGGGGATGACTACCCCCAGGTACTTCACCCCGTGTTTTGGCCAATTAAAGTTGAAATTGATCTGTATCAATTTTTTTGTCCCTATCGGGAGGCTTACATTCAGGAATTCAGATTTAGGTTGGTTGATCTTAAAGCCTGATATGTCGTGGAATTTCCCCAGCAAGTTGAATAGGTTCGGTAGGGATGTAAGCGGCCTTGAGATTGTTAGCAAGACGTCATCCGCGAAAAGCGCTATCTTGTGCGTCTGTGAGCCTGCTTCAACTCCTCGTATGTCAGGATTATTTCTGATTTGGGCCGCTAGGGGTTCTATGCACATTGCGAAGAGTAGGGGGGGGATAGCGGGCACCCCTGTCTTGTGCCACTTCTGATTTTGAAGAGGTCCAACGGGAATCCCTGGTGGACTACTTTTGCTGCAAGACCTTGGTACAGTGACAGGATAGCATTGATCACCCGAGCTCCCAGCCCAAACTCTCCAAGCGTCGCCCTCAAGTACGGCCAGTCAATCCTGTCAAAGGCTTTTTCAGCATCCAGACTCAACATCATAACTAGGATCTTACGTGCATTGGCTATATCTATCAGATCAATAATCCGTCGGGTGTTATCTGCAGCTTGCCGACCCTTTATGAACCCGACTTGATCTGGATGTATGAGTCTGGGCAGGACGTGACTTAATCTATTGGCCAACAATTTAGCGTAAATTTTGATATCAGTGTTAATAAGCGAAATGGGCCTGTAGCTCAAACAATCTAATGGGTCTTTCCCAGGATTATATATTACTGAGATAGAAGCTTGGAGCATCTGTTCCGGGAACGCCGCCCCCTCTAGCACTGCATTGAACATTTGAGGAGGTGAGGCCCCAGAATCTCAATGTACTTTTTATAATCGAAGTTGGAGAACCCGTCAGGTCCAGGTGCTTTCGAGGGTTTGAGGTTCTGAATAACCTGGGTAAGTTCCTCTATAGTAAAGTCTGCCCCTAAAGCTTCCCTTTCCGAACCACTCAATCTTGGTAGGTGTGAGCCTTTCAGGAAGTCCTTCATGATTCTTTTGGTTTTACCATTATGTGCCACTTTTTCCCCATTATAAAGATCCTCATAAAAGCTCCTGAATTCCTCCACTATAAGTTTTGGGTTAGCTGTTTTGGCTCCCAATTTTAGCCGTAGCTCCCGAATACTATAATTTGGGTGTCTATTCCTCAATTTGTTAGCCAGTGAGGTATCTGGTTTGTTTGACTTATCATAGAATAGCCTCTTGGACCAACTCAGCGTATTTTCTGCCTGGGAGGCCAAGACTAAGTTAAGCTCGATTCTAGTATCTTGGATTTCTTTAAGTATAGCCAGACCCTGATCCCACTTATGCTTGAGTAGTAGGTCTCTCAGCTTTGTTTGGAGGGATGTGATTTTTGCGTTTCTCTCCCTTTTCCGTTTAGCTGCTAATTTAATTAGGGTCCCTCTCAGGGTTGCTTTGTGCGCTTCCCACAAAACTAAATGGGACTGTACACTGCCAGTATTAATTTGGAAGAATTGATCTATTTCCTCGCCAATTATCTGTTCTGTCCCTGGCACCTTCAGTAAAGCCTCATTCAGTTTCCAATTTGCTCCTGGCCTGTCTAGGAATTTTTGAGTGCACCATAGCTCTATGGGTGCATGATCCGACCATGAAATATCATGGATCCCTGTATGGGGGACTTGCGGGACCAGTCTGCTAGAGACAAAGAAGTAATCGATTCTGCTATAAGAGGAATGGGGGTGAGAGAAGAATGTGTAGTCCCTTTCTAGCGGGTGCATCTCCCTCCAAATGTCTACTAGATGACTCTCCTGAAGTCCCTTCTGTAAGGCCTCTATGTATTTTCTCTTGTTAGGCTTGTGGGGGCCTGACCTGTCCATCCCTGGGTTGATCGCCACATTGAGATCTCCCGCCACAATTATATCTCCTTTAGCAACTGATCTCAATGTATCGAAGAACTTCTTAATGTAGGAGGGGTCTTGCTCGCACGGAGCATAAATCGTAGCTAATGTTATAGGCTGAGCTTGGATTGTGCCTACTATAACTAGAAACCTACCATCTTTATCTCTCTTAACCACCTCCTCTATAAAGGGTATATTGTTGTGCAGCAGGATCGCCACTCCTCTTTTCTTTTCAGTCCTTGCAGAGGAAAGATAAAACCTTTTGAAGCTCTTATCCCAATATTTGGGGGCACTTTGCTGCTAAAGTGCGTCTCCTGAAGAAACACTACATCAGCCTGCTTGCAATTGTAATCTGCTATTGCTATTCGGCGTTTGCCCGGGCTGTTTAAACCTTTAGTGTTGTGGGAGACCATAGTCAACGACATTGGGTGTCGGGGTGGTGTTTACAGCTGCAATTGCTAATTCTAATGTAGGCCCCCAGGACCCCTGAACCCATTGGCTCCCTTACGACCGTTAGGTCCTGAGCCCGCACCGCATGGGGAGGTGATGGAGGGGAAAGGAAGGAAAGGAAAGGAGGGAACAGAACAACTGAGGGGCCAAAGCTGACTTTGGTCAGCATCGGTCCCTTGGCCCACGGGCTAACCTTGCGCCCTGAAATGCCCAAAAGGGGCTTCCCTACCCCCAACCACTGCCTGTGGCTGGGTGCCCAAGGGACTTGTCTGTGCATGATGGTATAACCCATTCCTGCACAGCTCGAGTCGCAGGCAGCCGGCCCAGGTGGTCCCGAAACCGGCATATTCTATCACATTCATCAAAACAGATTTTAACTTTTAGGTAAATTGTGTACCCATTCAAAACAGTATGAGTATAATACTGAAACTAGAAACAGTGAAACTGAATAAGCCTTTGTTGTCATCCCCAGCCAACTGTGTGCCTTCCCCCGGCATGTGAGGTGAAAGTTTCTTTGTTGCGGCAGAGTTCATTTTGTGCAGCCCCTCTTCCCTCCCTGCATCGGTCCATCTCATGGGGGGACAGCCCCTCCAGGTCTATGTTACATCGTATACCTTAAACCAACAGTCTAATTTGTGTGGAGTCCCTGGCCCTCATCCCTGTCAGCCCCCATTCTGAAATCTTTTAATCATGTCGCTCCAACCCCCCTCCCTCTGTCCCCTCCCGAGACTTGCTTCCGGACTCTCTTGTGCTGTAACGGAGGCTCCGCTTGATCTGGACCCGTTGTGCTTTTAGTCGCTGGCCCCGAAGCAGCTGTGAAACGCGGCAAAAGCCCTCTCGGCGACCACCCCTCTCATCAGTGCAGCCCCCAGACCCCTTCTCAACTTTCCGGTGAATCTCGGCTGTAGGGATTGGAGAGACATGCTAGTTGTGCTGCGCTACACCAGGATGGGGACACCCCTCCAGTCTTGTCCTCCCACAAGTCTTATCCTTATGTCCCTCCTATCCTCTAGGCTAAGTCAACCCCCCCTCTATTCTCCTATCCCCTCTCAGGTAAGTCGCGTTCTCTATTTTGCTAATATGATCCTTCCTCATTAGATCGGCTTCTCCCCTACTTGGGATCCTCTTAACCCCTCCCCCTCTTCTCTCCTCCACTCCTTCTCTCTCTCCTCTGTCAGTCCCTACCTCGTCAGACCCCCCGTCTATCTCTCCCTCCCCCCCTGCTCTTCATTCCTCTCTTCCCCTCTTTCTCTTACTCACTCCTCCTTCCTCCTTGTTCCCCCTCCCCTCCGTTTCATCCCCCCCTCTCTCCCTCCTTCCCCCCTTCTATCTTCCTCCTCTCCGATTCCCCCCTCATCTAGGCTTGGCCCCTCCGCAGACCGCTCCCTCACTCATCTTTCACATCTCACTCCCGCCCCCCCACCCCACTGGTGAAAGCAACTTGTGTTAGGCTGTTGGTGGGCTTGCAGCTCTTCCTCCAACTTTGGGCCGTCTCCTTCTCCTTCCGTCCTCTGGCTTCCTGTTCCGCTCTGAGTCCCTCGCTAGATGATATCATCCCTCTCAGCACGCTGAACCGCTCCAGTCTCCTGCCTCCAGGGGGTTCCCTCAGCCATTCTGTCTCCAAGGTACTCCTTTGCCGCTATGCCGCCTTCCGCCACCAGGGGTCTCCCTCAGCCCGGATTCCCATTGACTTGAGTAAGATGGCCGCAATTTCAGTTTCCACCACCAGGAGGTCACTGCCCCAGCCTTCTTCCCAAGATGTAAAGAAAATGGGCGCACCATGCTCTTCCCGCCACCAGAGGGAAACAGACCTCCAGTTATCTCCACCAACAACCTTGTGAACCGGGGAAGGCTCCTTTAATTCTGGCTCGGGGACATTCAGCTACGAGGAAACTTTCAGTCTTTGTGCTTGCTTCCTGAGGGCTCCACACGCTGCCAGGAGGCCTCCGGTGCAGGAGCTTCCACGTGGCCCCGCTGTTCAGGATTCAGGGGAGAAACCGGTAAGCCCAATTTTTTTAGAAACTCTGTGCCCCCCTCCAGGTGTTTTAAGGTGAAAGCCACACCGTTTCTGAGTACCATTAGCCCAAAGAGAAAGAGCCAACGGTAACGGATCCCGTTATCACGTAGGGTACTGGTAATGGCCGAGAGGGCTCTCCGTTTTAATAGAGTTTGTGGGGCCAGATCTTGATAAACCTGTAGTCGTACCCCTTCAAGTTCCAGGGTCTTGGCAGTTCTTGCCAATTGACATACACTTTCTTTTATTTTGAAATAATGGAGATGGATTATTATATCCCTTGGGGGTCTCCCTGTTGCGGTCTAGACTTCAGGGCCCTATGGCACCTGTCAAACTGCAGTTCTGCTTCACTTTTGTCGGGCAGTATATGCTGGAGCCAGTTTGAGGTGAATTCTTCAGGGTCTGACACGGACTCCGGGACCCCTCGCAGGCGTATGTTATTACGCCTGTCCCTGTTTTCAGAGTCCTCCTGTCGGTCTTGCAAGTCAGATATCAGTTTATGCATTTGGGCCATTGACTTGTCATTCTTTTGTAGGGAGTTAGAGTGTGCGTCCATTTTATTTTCAAGTGTGTTTGTCCGTTCCCCTAAGCTGTCAATATCTTTTCTGAGCTTCCATAGCTCCTTCTGGAAGAAGGTCTTCATCTCGGAACAGAAAGCCTTCATGTCTGTCCTTGTGACCCAGTACTGGTCCCCGGTCCCCGCTCTGCTTGTAGGTCTACTCGCAGATCTGTCACTTTCAGAATCTGAGCCCGCCATCGGCCCGCTGTCTTCCCCTCCACTTACTTTTGAAAGTAATCTGTCACCACAGATGTTCTTTTCCGCGGTACTGCTTTCTTGGGCATCCTTGGGGATTCCGATCGCTGAATCACTGTTTTTCACTGCGTGTTATTGATTTTTGCAGTTTTTATTAAGTTATATCTGTGCCGGCAGGGACGGAGCCTCTCACTTAGGCATCCATACACCTAGCCGCTGCCTGCGCATGTATTTTTTAATATGAAAAGCCTAAATTGATACATTATTGTAACTTCTTTAGTACCAAGGCCAATTTACAATGGACCACTGTGGTATTATTTTAAACACCTGCTATTCGACACATTACTGAAGTGCATACGCATTACAATTCATGAATATCTGCCATCTGGCGGATACGCGTAGAATTTCAACCAATTAAATCCGAACCATTATCAATAAACACATAAACCGCGGGTGTGAATGCAACATGAATGCGGTATGAATGTGGCATGAACGTGGTGAAGTGCGGTGAAGTGCGTGGCATTCGGAAAAAATCCCCGAAAAAATTCGGAGATGTTGGAGAATAAACGGGGCCGCGGCTGTAAAGGCAGTCAAAAGTGAAAAAAATAAATACATATCACGCACCCCATTATCGCCTCCACACATACCCGCACATGCCCCCCGTTACACCACACTTTTTTTTTTAAATCCTGCGACCTGGTGTACCTATGTAACACAGTGCCCAAAGATCCAGCATGTGGTCAGACCCCTATGCAACAATGGAGACCAACAGTTTCTCCCAACGCTGCACACATACAATTTTTTTCCCTACATAATTTTACAAAATTTTAAACTCAACAAACTTAGGGGTCAGGAAGGGAGTTTAGCATTTAAAACCGAGGGGTTAGGGTTCAGGTTATTAGGGTTAGGGAGATCAGGAGGAGATTAATAGGAACCTGGGTGGTAACATTATACATAGATTTAGAGGGTAGGAGCAGTTGTCCATGAAATAAGGCACAGAGTTTTTTAGGGGTTGGGGTTGTAGGAGCTGCAGGAAAAGTAAGGGGTGTGGAAGAGAGACCTGAGTGATCTGAGAAGGATTGGAGGATCGGTATCAAGTACGAGTAGGGCAGGATATGAAGGAGACATAACCTGAGGAGATTATACAGGCAAGTCAAGATGCCCTCAGCAGTACTGGATTGAAAGAGCAGGGAAAACCACCGGGGTATCGGCGGAGGTCGGGGGTAGGCCGGGCGTAGATATTACATTAGGTCACATGGTCATGGGGGGGGGGAGATACTATCCCTCAGGTGTATAAGAGGAGGAGTGGGATTCCTCCAGCATCTATCCTATTGTGCCAGATTAATTCAGGTTTTCGGTGTTGGGTCGCGAGTTGCAAGTTTCAAGTTACAAGTCTTATTGAGTAGATGATGCTATAAGAAATACAATTATAAGGGGATGCCGGCTTGGACTGCGGTCTGGCTGTTGTCGTGCGCCTGCACACTCAGGTCGGGGCTTAGGCCCAGGGCCCTGAGAAAGTCTTTGGGAGTGGAGGGATTGGAGCCACCCAGATGGTGGGAGGGGACCCGTAGGGGGCTCTGTCCGGTTCCCACAACCCAAAGGCTACGGAGGCTCAATGGTCACGGACCATTGGACTCTCTCCCAACTTGTTTATCTTTACTTATGTGTCCTCTATACCTCCTGTGTCTTCCCCCTCCCTCCCTGCCTTCTGCCTAGGTGGTGCAACGTTGAGGTTTGGCGAGCTGTTGGACACTGCGGGGTGGCGGATGCTCTCCGGCAACACCCTGACACCTACTGTAGAGACACGACTGACGAGAGGTGAGAATACACTCACACCATGACGCTGACCTTTATCTCACATAACGCCAAAGGGTTAAACTGTCCCCGTAAAAAGGAAGGTGGCTCTCACCGATAAGAGGAAACGGGCCAACATTGTACTAATTCAGGAGACCCACTTTAGCACCACCAGCTTCCCGAAATATTTTGATAAACAATTCAAACAGGTGTTTTTGTCTTCTGCAAAAGAGAAGAAACGCGGAGTTGCGATACTCATACATAACAGAGTGGGACTGGTGGTAGACACAGTAAAAAAGGACAAGGAGGGCAGGTTCTTCCTGCTCACAGGGGCCATAAAGCAGCAGCCAATAACGATTGCCGTAGTGTATGCACCAAATGGGCACGACTCGGCCTTCTATACAGCAACATTCACAGGTCTTCAAAAACACGCTAAAGGTGCCCTGATAGTAGGAGGTGACTTTAATACAGTGTTGAATGCAGCCCTAGACAGATCTGTCCTCCCAGGCTAGGAGCAACGACTAGGCCCAAGGCTTTGGAACAGGGGCTAAGAGATCTACAGTTGGTTGATGCCTGGAGGGAATCACACCCCTTAGACAAAAACTACACCTTATACTCACACCCACATGACTCCTTTAGCAGAATCGATTACTTCTTTGTCTCTAGTAGACTGGTCCCGAAGATCTCCTACTCTGGGATCCACGATATTTCGTGGTCAGATCATGCACCCATAGAGCTAAGGTGCACTCAGATAGGCTGGACAGACCGGGAGCAAACTGGAAACTGAATGAGTCTTTACTAAAAATAACTGAATTACGGGAGATGGTGGGGGGGAAATTAAACATTTCTTTAGAGAAAATGAGGGAAGCGTTCGCTCGCATATAACCCTCTAGGAGGCGCATAAAACAACACTAAGAGGGGTCTTAATTAGTTTGGCGGCCAGGAGAAAAAGAGAGAGAAATGCAAAAATTCTAGAAGGACAGAATGAACTAAAGGAGTTATGGGACATGCATAAGAGGTCTCCTGATCCGGCTACCCTCCAAAAGACTAGAGATGCTCAGATTAAATTGAATCTGCTCCTTACCTCGCAGGCCGAGAAATCGCTAAGTTGGTCAAGGAGGAATTTTTTTGAAAAAACAAACAAGCCAGATACCTTGCTTCCCAACCTGGTTAATTCCAAAGATAAGAACTATAATATCCAGGCCATACGATCACAATCGGGCATACTTACTGCCAACCCGACAAATATTGTGGGGGAATCCAAGAACTTTAATGAAAAACTGTATGATGGGGGGAAGGTGATCCGCTCCTCTGACAAGGATTTCCTGAAGGGCTCGAATCTACCGAGTCTGAGTGAGGTGGACAGAGAGGTGATGGGTAGGGATTCACAGTGGAGGAAGTATCTGAGGTTATCAAAAACCTGAAACCTTCTAAAGCCCCAGGTCCAGATGGATTCTCGAATCTTTATTATAAAAAATTTAGGAAGCAACTGACTCCATATCTCCTCCGTATGTTCAACCAAGTGTTGGGACGTACCCCCTTTCCTCAGCACATGCTCCAGGCATCCATCTCTGTAATCCATAAACAGGGTAAGGACCCACATGACTGTAGAAGTTACAGGTCAATATCCCAGATTAAATCAGACATCAAAATCTACGCTAAATTACTGGCTAATAGATTGGGTCTCATCCTGCCCAGACTGGTGCACCCAGATCAAGTCGGGTTTATCCCGGGTCGGCAGGCAGCTGATAATACCCGATGAATTATTGATCTGTTAGAAATAGCCAATACAAGATCCATACCAGTTATGGCGCTCAGTCTGGATGCGGAAAAAGCATTCGACAGGATAGACTGGCCATATTTGGAGGCCACGCTTGGAGCATTCGGGCTGGGAGAAAAGTTGACAAAAGCTATATTCTCTCTATATTCGGCTCCGTCGGCCAGGGTGACCCATCAGGGATTCACTTCGGACCCCTTCCAAATCAAGAGCGGAACGAGACAGGGCTGCCTGCTCTCCCACCTCCTCTTTGCATTGTGTATGGAGCCCTTGGCTGCTCAGATACGCGATAGCAAAGATATCACGGGTATTGTCATTGGAAGATAGTCACATAAGGTGGCACTATATGCGGATGATATTTTTCTGACAATATCTAGACCTCTTACCTCTCTGCCGAACCTGTTCGACTTGTTGGGGAGATATAATAGGATCTCAGGATTCAAAATAAACCAATCTAAATCGGATGCTTTGTATATAAATTTACCTAAACATCTAGAGAAACTGATCACCCTCAATTCAACAAATGGCAGCAGAAGCAAATTAAATATCTAGGCGTTAATATAACCCAGACATGCAAACTGTTGTATCAGGCAAACTACCCCAAATTGATGCACACCATGAGAGGGGACTGTGATATCAGCACTGGCATCTAGGTGCTGGAAAGAGTTAATCCTCCCTGGAGTTGTCATGAACACCTGAAATCTAATTAATCAGCCAGGTCTGAACTCCTGAAAAAATACGGAAGTGTTTGGTCACAGGCTGAGCCTGACCCAGAGAGGCAGTGAGAGAGACTGACTGGTTTTCCCTCAGAGAAGGAGGGAGGCAGAAGGGGTTCCCCAGCTACCAAAGGCTGGTTAAAGAAGTTAAAGTTCTGTCATGGTGAACCCCGCTTCAACTAAATAGTAAATAAGTGTGCAGGGGTAAGGTGCTAGTGGGTGACGTAGTAGGTAAACGGCAAAGAAGCAAGAACCCACTGATAGCACTCAATGCCCCCAGTAAAGTAATATGATAATATTAAAAATAATCTTTAATGCCAAAGTGATTAAAATGATGGGTGTTAAAATACAACAAATGACACACATATATATTAACCCTAGGGTGAGTGTATGTGACACTCCGGGTTAACCTAATAGAGGAACAATTTGAGGTGTATTAGATCAGAACTGATATGCAATATTCCCTAAATGTGGTGGTTAGGTTTAGGCAAGGGTGGGGAGGGGCTGCACAAAACCTGTCTTAGGTGTCAGACAAGTCCCAAGGTGATAAGTGGGTGAAGTGGGTGGATAATATGAGACAGATCGTAATGCTTCTGTATTAGGCAATAGATCTGTGCACACTAGTCAGTGTGTGCTCACCTTACATATACTGTAATGCTCCAATAATATGCACGATGTATTACCTGCATCCTGAGACCATTTGTCCAGTCTTTGCCATCCTACCTTAGAGACACTAAGGATGTGCTCAGGAGACTTGATGGCATCATTATAACAGAGAAGACTATTTTTGTCACTATGGATGTGGAAGGACTTTATACCAGCATTAAACATGAAGCTGATATAAAAGCAGTTATGTATTTTCTCAATACCAGGGGTATATTTTACAAAGCACACAATGTATTCATGGCCGAGCTAATTGATTTTGTACTCACACATAACTACTTTTTGTTTGCGAATACATATTATCATCAAATTCAAGGCACGGCCATGGGTACTAAGTGTGCTCCTTCATACGCCAACTTATACTTAGGGTGGTGGGAATCTATGCTGGTTTTTACAGAAGAAATGGAGCCATACACATCACACATCGATATATGGGTACGCTATATCGATGATGTGATGATGTTATGGAATGGCACCGTTTTCAAACTTCTGGAGTTCGTTGGAATTCTCAATATCAACAAACCCAACTTGTATCTAACTCTAGAACATGATTTTAACAAAGTAGTGTTCCTAGATGTGTGTATCTCCAGAGGCACTGATAACACCATTGACACCACTATCCACCGCAAGGCCACGGCCACTAACAGCCTCCTTACTGCCAGCAGTCATCACCCTAGATCCCTTATTAATGGAATTCCGGTTGGTCAGTTTCTTAGATTGAAACGCAACTGCAGTAATAATACCGACTTTGAGATACAGGCGGACATTATGGCTAAGAGGTTTCTCGAACGTGGATACAGTAAGCGAACAGTGAAGTTAGCATACAAAAGGGCCAAGTATACTACACGTGGCTCATTGCTACAAGACAAGATCACTAAGACAGACGACAAAACAGTAAGATTCATTGGCACATTTAACACCCAATGGCAACATGCCAGGGACATCATCAGCAAACACTGGCACATTTTAAGGGCCGACACCACAATTGGTGAATTTCTGCATGACTGTCCATCTGTGGTCAGTAGGAGGGCCAAAAACCTCAATGATGTTCTGGTTCACAGCCATTTAGATGAAGAGGTCAAAAGGACCTGGCTCCCTCCTAAACCACAGGGGTCATTCAAATGTGGTAAGTGTAAGACATGTGACCACATGCTCACTACTAGCAAATTTTCAAATTGGAATGGAACCAAGACTTATAACATCCGTAAGTTTATTAATTGCGAGACCGCTGGCGTTACCTACTGCTGCGGCAGCTTTTATTCTTACAAATCACCGGCTTTTACCTGGCATGTTCCTGGAATGGCACGCTGTTCACCTGGAGCATGCCGAGCTCCTTTTGCCTTCCCAGCCAGGCGCATGCCCGGCTGACACGCGGTTGATGTGTTAATTGATAATGGTTCAGGATTTACTAGGCTGCAATGCTTCGCGTGTCCGCCAGATGGCATAAATTCATGAATTGTAATGCAGTATATATACAGTATGTAAAATTATTTAAAATACATTTTTATTCATAGTGTAGATGTGCAGGGGGTCTCCGGAGCTGAACCGCGTTGGTTTCAGGTACGGGGACCCCCTGCTCCCCGAGATACAGGCCCCTTTATGAGGTGCCGGTATCCCTCTGCAATAAAAGGTCCCGATCACTTGACGGCGGCATGTAAACAAAGCAGAGGGATACCGGCATCCCATAAAGGGGCCTGTATCTCAGGAAGCAGGGGGTCCCCGGACCTAAAACAAAAACGTTTCTGCTCCGGAGACCCTCTGCACATGTACAGTATAAATAAAACACATATATATGTAGCCATGCATAATAATGGACTGCAGACATCTTCCCTGTTGGCAGTAAGCCCTGGTAAGTACAGGCCTGCCAGCAGTAGTTATGGAGGTTTTCCATCACACCCTGGTGAGGTGCCCTGTGTATGGATGGGAGTGGCTACTGTACATGCTCTGAGTCCCTGTAGAGTGACATCAGAGATGTGCCTGACCCCTAAAGTACAGTATAAAGGGCACAACACTGTCAGTTAGTTGTTGTTGAAAAGCAGTGATTGCAGTTGTTGCACCAGGAGTCAAATAAAGTTTCGTGACCCTAGTGCTATAACTAGTGGCATGAATATTCTAATCAAGCCTGTCAAGGCCACACTGTGTCCAGGGACCTGGCACAGGGGTGATCTCCCTAAAGCGGGAGACTCAGGAGTCCTGTTACTTGCAGGTGCACCACCTTACCCGATCATGTAATGGGGACCGGTTAGACCACATGGGCCAATGTGAGAGTGGGGGGGGTCAGACGAGGGGGTCCACCCATTACATTTGGAGGCGCTGCTGAGATACCTGTCAACAGGACAGGCTTTTGGTGGTGCACAAGGCATGTTTTTTATACTGATGTGGTAGCTGCCCCACAGAGCGGAGCTCCATGTACAAAAACCCCGTATTCAAAGATCGAGAAAGAAGCGCAAGAATGGAGGATCTGCACAGCGCAGAAGGTCCAGGATGGCGGACAGGCCGAGAGAGAACCGTCAGAATGGAGGATCTGCACAGAGCAGAAGTTCCAGGATGGCGATTAGAGGAAGAACACGCATATGATCTGTGCGTGGAAGAAGAACAAGCTACAGAAGAGACTTTTGTGAGCCTGTTGTGGAATGGCGTGAAAGCCGTGGCTGCGCCGTGTTTGTCCTGTCTATGCTCTCGGGAAAGTACCCTCGAGGCAAGTGAGGACGACAGTGTTGCTGGATGGGAGGAAAGAAATGGACTTTGTTATAATTCAATATACAAACAGCCAAACGCTACCTCAAATGTGACGCAGAAAGACAGTACTAACCAAAATGGTGGTTCCCGCGTTCCCGGGACACCGCGTGGGCCAGCTGCAGAAAGTCTTGCAACTTTGCAGTTTGCTAATTGTTGGCCAGGATTGTCGCCAACGCGAAAACCCCACCCTGTTGGGGAGTTTGGCGCGAAAGCTGGAGCCGCGCCCTCATGGACTATGACTCACTCTGCACCTGTGCTGGGTCAGCCTACAAGTCTACGAGACATCCCCCTAGTTTCAACCAGGGGGAGTGGTTTGCAGTTCAACCGGATGCCGATGGAGAAACCAGGAGGAGGCTTTGTCAAACCAGCCCCTGCACTCCAGTTGCGAAGAGCCATTGACCAGTACAGACCTCTGAAACGAGTACCTCCTCTTGTGAATATGGCTGGGGTCTCTGAGAAAATGGAACAGAGTCCCTTGATTGAACAAACAAATATAAAGTCCCCAGCGCTAAAGTCCAAGATACCGTGATCTTTAAGGCAGTCTCTAGTCTTTAAGGTGGTAGTTGGGCTCTGATATAGATGCTCCAGATGGGATGATGTCCTTGATGTAGATGGATACACCGTCTGAAATAACAGATAAACAGACACACCTGATTGCGCAGTGTGTTACAGCAATCAGATCCCTATCTGAGATGTGAAAGAATCCTACTCACATAATGAACGCCAAAATATTCAGTGGAGAGGATCTGTGCTTGCTACCCTTCTAATCCGCTCCTCACACGAACCCCACGTGGAGACAGCTTACTGGGGACAGCTTACAGGGTACACCCTCTATCCTCAATGGCGTCGGGGATGCGTCCGTTATGGCACCTCCACCAATGTGAGACAGGAATATGTACAAGATAGTGTAGTATGAACAGACCTTTATTTCTTAAAACACTATAAAACGTAATAAAATACACTCACATGGTGCAATAACAGATGGTATTGCTGAATATGCCGTCCGCAGCTTGCATTTCCTGATACCACACCGGAGAGAATCACTGCACACAGACACGCTGTCGACTTGGCGTGTGACGTCAGTGCTATAGGAAGCTCTCCCTGCGGCAGGACAACAATGGCTGCGATGGTTCAAAAGACTAAGCTCCTCCTCCCTACGCATTTCGTGACACGTGGTCACTTCGTCAGGGGATGGTGGAGCTTAGTGTGTGATGCCTTATATGCAAACCCAGATGGAGAGATACTCCTACTTGGGGTGGGACTTAGCTGCAATGTCGGTCAAGGGGGATCAGCTCTGTCACTAACAGCGCGATCGGGGTTAATGCCTTGCCAATATTAAACATATATGTCCACATAATGTGCAATAAATGGGAACAATACAATGAATAAATTAAGAACAAATAAAAATGATAAAACAATCATATTTACATATAAACAGCCATGTATTACCATGGTGTAGATCACATATTTATAAAGTTAATAAATT
Organism: Ascaphus truei; assembly: GCA_036426205.1. Lineage (NCBI taxonomy): Eukaryota > Metazoa > Chordata > Amphibia > Anura > Ascaphidae > Ascaphus > Ascaphus truei. The sequence goes on from WSYH01006393.1 coordinate 36,601, forward strand.
CAGCCTACAAGTCTATGAGACATCCCCCTAGTTTCAACCAGGGGGAGTGGTTTGCAGTTCAACCGGATGCCGATGGAGAAACCAGGAGGAGGCTTTGTCAAACCAGCCCCTGCACTCCAGTTGCGAAGAGCCATTGACCAGTACAGACCTCTGAAACGAGTACCTCCTCTTGTGAATATGGCTGGGGTCTCTGAGAAAATGGAACAGAGTCCCTTGATTACTACACATCCTTACTCGGCTCCAGGAGGCTTCCTATCCTCCGGGTAGAGGGTGTGGAGACGGTGATGTGTCTCTGCCTGCAGTGCAGACTGCCGGGCGGAGCTGTGGGCACTGCGGCCCGATGCCAGCATTGTGGACTGCAGCACCTGTGGCCCATGCCAACTTTTGTGCCGGTACAGGCTGTGGAATCCAAAGCCGATGCCCCGATGTCGGCCGCGGAGCTTCCGGGTGCATTGTGGCAGGAGGATGCCGGTCCCGAAGAACAGGGACCCGGACCGGTTCTCTAAAAGGAGAAAACCAGCCATCGGAGGGGTGACCGAAACGGAGCCCATTGCCGGACTCCTACTGGGATACCCCACCCGAATGCCAAGCTGGAGTCCTCGGACGAGGAGTGTGCCAGGCTGGCGGATACACAGGACTTAGTGACAGAGTACCATACCAGTGGTACACCTTGGCGAGATGCTATTCCTCGTGGTGTGGAGACACGGAGTCGAGTGTCGCCAGTGCCGAGACAACCCGAGCGGTGGAGTCCCACTGCCGTGGTGACTAGCGGTTCGGAAGGAGGGCGATCCACCCCGACACTACGAAATAGTAAGCTAACGCAGTGTTCGTCGCATACCCAGGGGGTGGTGGTGGTAAAAGAAGAGCGGATCCAGGGCCAGACTGGATCGCGTAGCAGACGGGCGTTGCCGGATGTCCTCGTGGAAGAAGAGGTCCCGATTGGGGACCCAACCCAAGATGGCGCCGAGGCACGTGCGGGCAAGGAGAAGATTCCAGACGACCAGAGTGGCAGCGAGTGGGAGATGATCACGCCTCTGCGGTCGAGCAGCGGAAATCGATCACCTGCGGCCAGAAATAATGGGCGCTCGAGTCGGAGAGCCAGAAGACCATCTACTGGAGAAAAGAAGGGACTTTGTGGCGGAATAGAGTCAGGTAGCGCCGAGGAGCAGGTCGTAACCCTGCCTATACCCATGGTCCGGTCCCGTCCCCAAACCCCGTCCACTCCCAAAGTTAGCCCCACGGCCCTAGTGAAAGCCCCTGTTCCCGTCACTTTTTCATTCGGGTCCACTTCTAGTCTAGGGATGTCAGGGGATTCCCAGGGTCCTTCCGAGGATCGGACTGAAAGCCTGGACTGGGGAACTTCGGATGAGGGATCGGTGGGAGGAGGGAGGATTTGCTGACACGTGTCGGTATCTAGTGATTGCCCTAGTGTGTTAAGTGTTACAGTTGGGAACAAATCACAGTACCGGGGGATTGTTACGCCTTCTGAGGGTACTTCAGGGGTATCTTCGGGTGGGCCTGAAGAGGAAGAGCCTCTTGAATCCCGACAGGAAGAGGTACGGGAGACTAGATGGTGGGCGCCCCTATACGAGGGGTATGTAGCGTGGATAGATCGCACCCGTTTCATTTTAGAAAGGGATGGGATAGTTGACCATTGGTGGGCTCAAGGGGAGTTCAATGATGACGCGTACCTCAAGGAGTTGCGAGCGAGGTGGGACAAAATTAAGAAAGGATTAATTACGCCCCAAGGTTTCGAAGGATTAGAGGGTTCCGTGGAATCAGACGAGCCCTTATCCTGGGTATTGCCGGGGAGGGTGGGACAAGCCAAATTGACCCGGGCTTGCCGTGCAGAGCGAGCTATTGTTGCCAAATATAAGAGGTCTCATGGGCTTGAGTACCCTTATGTTCCCGAACCTCTTATGAGAGAGATAGAGGAGAATCGGGAGAGATGGCTCCGGACT
>WSYH01006394.1:2912-38549 GCA_036426205.1 Ascaphus truei
ACACACACACACACACACACACACACACACAACAGACAGGACACACACAGACACAGAACACACAGGACACACACACAGAACAGACAGGACACACACAGAAAAGACAGGACACACACACACACAGAACAGACAGGACACACACACACACACACACAGAGAAGCAGCTCTGCTCACTACATTCGCCCCCGGTACAAAGCCCTGCCCCTGGCATCCTCTGACCTCCAACCAATCCCCTGCTTCTATTATAAAGCCCCGGCATTCTATCATTGAATAAAATACTCACCGGCAGCCGCATCTGTGACGATAGCTTTATCACAGGCTGTAATTTACACCAAAAATATATATAATATATTTAACTGGGTTGAACTGGGACGAGACTTAGATATGATAAAATATAATTTATTCCTTGATAAAGGTGAACACAACAGATATACAAATAACAGGCAAAATATGGACACTCACTTAAAATGGAAATGATGAAACAGTCATATCTGGACTGGCAGTTCATACAGCAATCTTCATAGTCATCAAGACACCAAAGACATGAAAGACCTCTGGCATGAAGATATTGCATAGCGTTTCTCTCAGCAATCAAGATGGTATAGCAGAACACAGGATAAAGGGTTGACCACAGATTATATACCTTTTGTAACCCTATCCTTAATATTAAGTACAGGTGATTGGTTTTCAATTACCTCTAGCCACTCACTAACATGGGAACACATTTTGATCCATGCCCCCCTGTTAGTTGGCACATGTGCATTAGAACTCTGGGGTCTCATTTCTGTAGCCCCACATTTGCATCAGGGATGCCATCCAGTCTACTAAATGGAATTCCTGACAGGATACGCTTTGTTGTAAGGTGTTAAATGGGACACTTAAAGACTGCTCTGGTTTGAGCCATCTCCACCCTCAGGTAAACAGTGAGGGTGACAAAATCCTTTGAACAATACTTAAGTCCTAGACATTGGGTTGCCTCTCTGGCCATATGGTTCTGCAGCGATGCCGGAGCAGTGACTACAGGTACCCCAAACCTTCATCCTCTGGACCCTCCGGAACCGGAGCTATGGATTCCTAAATTTCAGCTTTTCACACTTAGCCGTGTTCTTGAGCCGTTTCTGCCGCCGCCATTGGAACCTATGGCGTGACCCGCTCTTCTCGGTTCGACCCTTATCGGGGGTCAAGGATTCGGGGACCCGGTGGTGGTCGAGTGGGGGGAGGCCTAGGAACTAGGGACAAAAATAATTTTATTTCTAGGTGCTCTAGAACTGTTTATTCCCACGCCACTTGTCGTTGAACTTGGCTAATAAGTGATCAAAGTTCTCTTTTAGAAAAAGTATCCGCTTTACGGTTTTGCGGTTTGGACGTCAGCCAACTCGTTCCTGGAATACTCCTTCGAGGAATCTCCATTGAAGTCAATGGGCCCATTGACTTACAATGGGAAACCGCCACTCCTCCTCTCGGACACCATCTGCTGGTCTTCACAGGAAACAGGACCAAAACAGCAAGATTCTCCATTAGAATGCATTGAGCCCTAATGGCGGCCTATGGGACCGTGCAAAATGGTGCCTGAAAAGGCGGGAAAATTACACAAAGGGCTATAATCATTAAAGGACTATTAACCCTTGTACTCCCGGATGGATCCTAGTGTGTGTGTGATGCAGACACTGATATAACAATAAAACCTGGGAACAGGGGAATACACATTTTCATGTTACAACAAGGGTTAAATCACTTTTCTGGACCTCAGCCCAGTTAACCCCTTGTCTCCCTGGTGAGGTCAGGGGGTGGCCAATTGGGGTGTAACCCCTTTAATCCCGGGCCAAATCCTCCCCATCGTCACAGCATCCTCCTCACCGCCGCCGCTGCCCCCGCGGATCGCCGAGACCTGGGAGAAAAACCAGGACATTTCCAGGACGGACCGGCAACCGGGACAGCAAAGAAAAAAACGGGGCTGTCCCGGCAAAACCGGGACATCTGATCACCCTACATCAGCTGTTACCATGGTTACCCCATGGCAGCCATTTTAATTTCCCTCTATAGGCACATTTTCAGCTGCTGCTATTGCCAGAATGTAAGTATGATGACTTTGCACAAACAGTAACCACACGAGGAACATGTATTGTTCTTACGGCGAGTAGAGCGAACTTCTGTGATTATTTTAGGGCTGCTGCCATTTTTATGGCGTTCCTGGCGGTCTCTCGTGTTTACTCACTTCCTGTCTCTCGGGGAATTTTCACTGATAACGATCGTAATTTTTCCTTTACAACATTTCTCTTGCTCCGGATCCCAAACACCCAGAGTTTGGTCCCTGGAGGGTCTCATATCCACAGAGGGGATATCAGAATAAGGGGTTTCTGCCTAGTTACGAAAAAAAAACCCCGCCAAAGTAGTGTTACTTTGTACTGTCGCACGCCCATCAATGGGATCAGCTGATGTTCAGAAAATATTCCTGGCTGTTAACAGCTTCACTGCCAGTGCAAGCAGGGGGTGTGATCTGGACCATTTTAACCCCATTAAGTGTTTTTCAACAGGGTTCCTAGGATCCTGCAATTTACTGATAATTAGAAAATTGTATCAAATACAGAAGGATTTACAAAGTATCCGATCCCAGACGCGCCAATAGAGAGGGTTGGGGTTCCTTACAATGCATCTGATCTCAGACGTGCTATTAGAGAGGGTTGGGGTTCCTTACAATGCATGTGATCTCAGACGCGCTATTAGAGAGGGTTGGGGCTCCTTACAATGCATCTGATCTCAGACGCGCTATTAGAGAGGGTTGGGGTTTCTTTACAATGTATCTAATCTCAGGCGTGCTATTAGAGAGGGTTGGGGTTCCTTACAATGCATCTTATCTCAGACGTGCTATTAGAGAGGGTTGGGTTTCCTTACAATGCATCTGATCTCAGATGCGCTATTAGAGAGGGTTGGGGTTCCTTACAATGCATCTGATCTCAGATGCGCTATTAGAGAGGGTGGGGGTTCCTTACAATGCATCTAATCTCAGGCGTGCTATTAGAGAGGGTTGGGGTTCCTTACATTGCATCTGATCTCAGACGTGTTTAGAGAGGGTTGGGGTTACTTATGTAACAGTGTTCCCCCTCCCCGCCCCCCACCCCATCGCAGATAGGGGCCATTACAGGGTGTATGGTACTTATACCTGCTGGCAACAGGAGGGCCGGTCATCCGTCATGACTTGGAGACCCAGAAACAGGCTTCTGGGGTTCATAACCCACATAATACTTAGCAGTGCAGCGCCTCCATCTGCCGTAGATGATCTCCCACGGTAGAATTAATTACCTCTCCCCCAGTTAGATCACACACCAGGCCGGAGGTATATTGCAAACAGGAACGGTATATTACTACAGTCTGCAGTAACACAACAGGTACTCAGCAGTCTTCTGCTGGATACCGTCTCTCAGACCAGCTATCACTGAAGATGGCCCCGTGACTGTCACTACAGGCCAAAGGCAGCCGTCCTAGCTCTTCCCCACCTCCCTAGCGGAGGCAGAGGTATGGTCCGCACTTACTCTCCCCGGGGGGAAGAGCACATGGGAAGGCCCCAATCTCAGGCTCCCAGTCGTGTGACCTGCCTTCCTCAGCGGGAAGGAACACCCTCTAACTTTAGTGCGGTCCTGCCCTGAGTACATGACACTGACCCCTATACAAACAAAAGTATTGTAGCGTGGCTTCTCTTTTGCACCAACACATCGATGTGACACGTTTGAGTGGATTAAAGATGTTCAGCTTTCTGGAGGAAACTCCTACTTCACAAGCATTACCTCCAGACAGATACTGAGAGGGAAGGTATGGATCTGGATACCTCTATGTCCATGCCTATGCATACCGTGTCCACTCAAGAATTGGAGCAAATTGATATATCAACTAGTGAGATTAAACCTGTGACCCATATCAAGCCTCGTTCAACTTTCTGTCCTCCCATCCAAGTATGCTCTCAAGTTGAAGTATTTTCCAATATGGTGATTGACGCAATTTCGAAACTTTCAGATAAAATAGGACCTAGCAATATCACTAGGCCCGAATGGTTAGCCATAAAAGAATTGAAGGCTATGACATCCATTGAAATTAAGCCGTCTGACAAAGGGGGCAATATTGTCTTATGGCCTAAGCTGTCTTATGAAAAATAAGCTTTTAAGCAGTAATGCGATGCTCAATGTTATCGAGAACGAACGGGAGATCCTACTTCTAAATTCAAGAGTGAACTTGACATTATTATTATTTGTTATGCACTAGCACTAGGTGTTGTTACTAAACAACATCATGATGGTCTTATTACCAGATCACCAGTAATACTAACGGTATATCTGTTACCCAAAATTCATAAAAATCTTTCCCACCCCCCCAGGACGACCTATTGTCTCAGGCATAAGAGGGCTGTTTGAACCCATTAGCTGTTTCCTGGATGCTTTTCTTCATTTATCTGTTGAAACGTTACCATCTTACCTCAGAGATAGCGTGGATATTTTGTCCCGGTTAGAGCACATCACAGTTGACAATCAAACTATACTTGTCACCTGTGATGTGGAATCACTCTATACTTGAATCCGACATGAGGATGGCATTCTTGCCTCAAAATTATATCTATCCATGCAAAATCTGCGTGTTAACTTAACAAGTTTATTAATGCAATTTTTGGATTTTGTTTTAAAACATAATTATTTTGTTTAAAAAATTTCATATTATTTACAGATCAGAGGAACGGCTATGGGGGCTACATGCGCACCCTCCTATGCAAATTTATTCCTCGGGTGGTGGGAACGAGAAGAGGTCTTCTCTGAGGCAAATTGAGTGTATACATCACATGTTCATTGTGGTTGAGATACATGGATGACATTTTCATATTATGGCAGGGTACCACCCAATTCCTTAGCCAGTTCATTGATGTTCTAAAACCACAACAGCATTAACATTAAGTTAATTTTTCAATTCAGTGATACTAATGTTAAGTTCCTTGATTTGAGCATCTCAATAGGCCAAGATGGACGTATCATGATGGATATCTACCGGAACGAAATGTCCACTAATACAATATTGCATGCTAACAGCTTCCATCCACCTTGTCAGATTAGGGGCATACCCAATAGTGAATTCAATCGGCTACGCCGAAATTGTTTATCATTGGATATTTTCAACACTCAGAACTAAAGTTATGTCCCAAAGATTCAAGGCATGGGATTATAGCAATAATATTATTCAACATGGCTATAATAATAGTCGTAAGCTAGAAAGAACTTCTCTCCTACAACCGAAACCCAAGCTAGGTTCAGATAAGACAATTCGTTTTATAGGAACCTATAAAAGCAAATGGAATAGCCTCAGAGATATTCTCCAACAACATTGGGGTATCCTCCTTGCAGATCAGGATTTGAGAGCTATTTTGGGAGACAAGGTTCAATTAACTAGTAGGAGGGCACCTAACTTACGGGAAAAGTTAGTTAAGAGTCACTATACTCCTCTTTCTACTACCACCTTTTTGAACCAAAAAGAAACCTAGGGCTTCTTTAAATGTGGCCATTGTTCGGCCTGTAAACTTATGAAACAAACTAGTATGTTTAAGAACTCAGCAGGCACGAAGGAATTTAAAATCTTCCACGTTCTCAACTGTAGATCCAAAAATGTAATTTACTATCTTAGTTGCCCGTGTGGGTTAATGTACATTGGGATGACCACGAGAGAGTTCCGGGTCAGGGTTTCCTAAATGTGCACTGCTCTGACCCCTTGGTTCTGACAGCATTTACCATAGATAAAATCATATTAGGCATTAGCGGTGGTGACATTGAGCAATCCCTCCCTGGGAAGGGGGGAAGGTGGACAGTCCAGCTGGGCTGTATGACCCCAACGGGGTTAAATGACTATATTGGCTATGCCATGTTTTTATGAGATTTCCCTTTTTCTCTTCATTTTGTCTCTGGTATTTTTATATCTATATACACTCTATTTTACGTTTTTAATTATTTCCTCTGTTTTCTCAGCCTTCCCTTGGTGTCAACGTATTAAGATAATCAGAATTACATTTTCTTAGTTTTATATTCACATCTTGTCAATATCTTTTTTGTTCACCTCCCCTTTTTTTGCATCCACATGCATTGCTGCATTTTCCCTTTTCTTTCAAACTGTTTGGCTTTGTATCTGGTACTTATGTATGTTCCTTCAGTTGCCGATTTGCAGTCCTGTCAGTAATAAGATAGTTGTGGCATATACACCCAGTCGCAATGCTGATTGGACCAATTGCAACATGTGACGTGTGGCGCGAAATGGAAGCGCTTTAAAAAGTGCTCACCTGCTCTATGCAGATTACACCCCCGGAAGAAGCCTTATGGCGAAACGGGCGTCGGAGTTCCTGCACCGTGCCGCCTCTGTGCTCTCCAGTCTCTGCTGCTCTGGTCCATTGCTTGCTGTTCTGCCTGCTGCGTGCTGACCTCAATGCGGAGGGAACCGGGGGTCTTCCATCACAGGATGTTTACATCTCTTACGGACACTTTTCCGCGATGTGGCGCCGTGCAAGTATTACTGTACAACCCATAGTCTGTAACGGTGCTGTCCGGCCCCAGATTTTTTGCCTACCCTCTGGACTGATTACTTTGTTACCACCATGTACCGTGGGTTAGTACTAACAGGCGACCGGGAGCTCGATGTCTCCTAACTGATGTTCTGCTGCTTATTTATATTCTGGACTTTTTTGCAACTTAACTACTTGAGAATCACTCATTAGTCTTACCATGGACACCCTATGGGACTGTCTCTTAGGCCCCGGACATGTTTGGCGCTTGCTTGCAGAAGCGTGCTGACGCGCGCTCCCGCTCAGCACTGAGCCCCTACAGCCGCAATTAGAGCGGCTTTAGTAGGGGCTCACCTGTGCTACCGCGCGTTTGCGGAAGCGCAGGTCTTAGGGGAATTTAAAATTCCCCCGCTTGCCGGCGAGACAGGCTGGTCACGTGAGCCCAATGAGGGCGAACCAGCTCCGTGACGTCACTGGCCCGCCCCTGGCCAGTGATGCGCCCGCCCCGGGACCGCCCCCTGACGGCCTGCTGAGAGCGCGTGCGGTAAGCAACCGCAAGGCCAGGGAAAGCACCCGCTTTCCCTGAGCCTCAGCGTGCCTCAGCACGCCAGCGGTAAGCGTGTCCGAGGCCTTACTCTTTATGTGCTCGGAAGTACCATATCAGTTATTATTAACACCACTTCCCATTCAGGAGTATAGCACTGCGCTTACAGGCGAGCATTACATTTCTCAGGCAGGTTCTATTAGCAAATGAAAAATATGTTGTATAGTGCTCAATAACAACACTGACCAACACACACCCACAAAACAACACTACACCAACAACACTCACACTCCCCACACACCACACTCACCCACACACCCCACACTCACTCAACTACCCACACCACACTCAATCACACACACAAAAATAACACACCCAGCACACACTCAGTCATCCACCCACACCACACAAAAAATACAACCACTAACATACACACACTATTCAGCAACACACACACACTCAACCACACACCCCACACTCACTCATCCACCCACACACCACACACTCAACCACACACCACAGACACACAAGCAACAATCACCCACAACACACAACCACAAACAAAACACAACACTCAACACACACACAACACACCATCACCCACACAACACTCACTCACACACACACCACTCCTGTGCTGATACACATCACACAACACTCCAGTCACACACACAACACGCCCTCACCCACACAACACTCACTCACACACACCCCTCCTGTGCTCATACACCGCACAACAACAAGACAACACACCCCTTCCACCACAACACAATCAACGCTGGAAACACATCTCAACTTAAACATTTTGTTACCAACCATTTAACCTACACACACTTACACCTAACGGTAAATACACTACTATCAACAATTGAAGAGATATGGTTGTGTAGCGCACAGCATCCAAAAATGAAGGCAGGTCTGGCGAAAACTTTCTTTATTTAAAGCAAGGCATAAACCTTGGTGGATATGACACTTGGTGAAATGAATGCGGCTAGTGTCTTGTCTCGCCTGTATACACATTTCGGGCCCGAGTTCGTGTACTCACTTAGACCCAGTGTTCTCCCTTTCCATAGAAGCACACATACAGCACTGTGAGCGCCATTGTTCTATCTCTAACTCTGTGTATCAACAATTGAAGTACACATCTTTCACCAACGGTTTACAACAACATTTTTTTAAACTAACAACCGTAACAAGTAACATTGACTTTCCAGCATTGTGCTCACATACATGCTCTTTCTACTATTGTTGGTTTACAAACAAAATTACATAACATTTACATTACATTTTACAATTTCTGTACACATTATTACACTACATTAACACATAATTATTCACAGTTCACATCACGGGCAACGCCGGGTCTCTCAGCAATTATGGGGTTTTCCCCACACATGCAGCTCAGTGAGACAGAGAAGGTGGGCAATCAGGCCTGCTGTCCAATTAGGGGCAGGGAGCTGCTTCTCACTGGAACTGACTTAAGGAGTTGCACTTCCTGTATTTAGTCAGTCTGCCTCTACCATGATAGAGGCTGGTTTACTCAAACTAAGCTGGCAGGGCTCTGGCAGTTTGAGGCCCTCCCTTAGGGCAGCAGTGTGAAACCGTTACCTCTTATCCCACCAGGGGACAAGGGAAGAGCAAGGACCACTCTCGGTGCCCTTTGGCTGGGAGTGGATGCAGGGACATCCTGAGGGTGGACGCCCTCTGAGGCTGATCAACTGCTGTGCTGAATATAGAGAAACTCAATAAGGACCACTGTTTTATTATACCTCCTGCCTGAGATTGGAGTCTATTGGGAAGAGGGGGAAGAGATTCTCCTGCAGAGACTTCACCCCGTACACCTGGGGGCTGCAAGAGATGGAGGCGCTTCTCCTGTGAGTACGATTCGGGCAAGACCCCAGAAACCTGTTCTGCCATTCCCCCTTACCACCATGCGGGAGACCCCGGCCCCCCTGTTACCAACAGGTTTGTACCACACCATAGGGTAGTATTGTTGGATTTATGATCAATTAAAAACGGTTATATCAGCGGTCGTTCTGCTTCCGCGTCAGCTGGCAGCAGAACCTTGTTGGTTGGCACTCGGCATTGAGAGGACGCAGTGATCGGAGATCCTGGAGTTCCATGCTCGGAGAAGAAGCAGGTGACCGCCCATAACCCAACCCCCTGATCGATGTCACGCGCCGACGTCGCGAGTCAGCTGACGCGGAAGCAGAACGACCGCTGATCGGGACAAGGAGGAGGGCTGTACATCAACGCACTGAAACGAGCTGAAGCTTCCAGGCACCCCTGTTCCTGCGGTTGTTATTTATACCGAGATGCTTGTACAAACTTTCATTTTGTGAGTTTTTATAACCGTTTTTAATTGATCATAAATCCGACAATACTACCCTATGGGCCTTGCGCTTTTTTCTTTTGTCTTCCCCTGTCTATAGCTTTTCCTGGTCCCGAGGTTGGTTCCAGATGCAAAAAGGCTGCATACCCATTGGAGATCAAGTTTGGACTCTATATTTGGGACCACAAAAACCAGAATTCATGGACATTAAGTATCACAATTTAATTTAATTGATTATAATAATTGTTTTAAGTATTGCTGTGTAAATCCCTTGTAATTTATTCTTCCTTTTTGTGTATCATTGAATATATAAGGAGGTTAATAGGTAAGAGCGCTGGTGAACACATTTGAAGGCAGAGGGGCTTGTACCCACCTGCTTCCAACTGTGTCATACGCATTTAACAATCTTGTACCACACCAAGCCGTGTAACCGGAGTGAGTTTCCCACGGGGGGGGCCTTGGGGGGTTTGGGGGGGGGGGGGGGGAACAGGGTTACATTATTCATAAACTTATTTCCCAAACCCTGTGTCATACGTTTCTCTGCTGCACACACACTTGTGTCATACGTCTCCCTGCTGCACACACACACCTGTGTCATACGTCTCCCTGCTGCACACACACACCTGTGTCATACGTCTCCCTGCTGCAGACACACACCTGTGTTATACGCCTCCCTGCTGCACACACACACCTGGGGGTTATTTGGGCTGAAAAAGATTTAACAAACAATTTGCTGTAAATAAAAGTTAGATTTTCCACCTTCTTAATCACATGAGACAGTCAGTAAACTCTGTTATTTGTTTGTTTCCAAAAATGTTCTGCCTGAGAAATGTAATATTTACCCATAAAATAATGTGATTTCTTTCTCACACAGAGTCTTCTGATTCTATAGTGACATATTCCCATCAGAATCTGTATATAACACTCACCTCACCCTCCATAGTAACACAGACCCGGTGATATTCACAGGTTACTCATCTCAGCTCCATCTCCACCCAGCTGTAAGTACAATTATTTCTAATGTTTTATATTAACTGTAATTTTTACTACGTTGATCTTTTTATGTTTAATGTCTATAAATATTCTCTGCAATACAAACCCCACTAATACTCCTCACGTGTTATAACTAGATACTATACTGTAAAGTAACACTGTATCCCTGGGGTGCAGCTCCCCCCAGATATGTCTGGTCTGTCCCGTGCTGAGCGTATTATTACACAGGTCACTCTACATTACATATACACCCAGGACTGTGTGATCCTGTCCGTGATACTCTGCAGTCAGGGGTCACCCTACATTACATATACACCCAGGACTGTGTGAGCCTGTCCCTGATACTCTGCAGTCAGGTCACTCTACATTACATATACACCCAGGACTGTGTGAGCCTGTCCCTGATACTCTGCAGTCAGGTCACTCTACATTACATATACACCCAGGACTGTGTGAGCCTGTCCCTGATACTCTGCAGTCAGGTCACTCTACATTACATATACACCCAGGACTGTGTGAGCCTGTCCCTGATACTCTGCAGTCAGGTCACTCTACATTACATATATACCCAGGACTGTGTGAGCCTGTCCCTGATCCTCTGCAGCCAGGTCACCCTGCACTACATATACACACAGGACTGTGTGAGCCTGTCCCTGATCCTCTGCAGCCAGGTCACCCTGCACTACATATACACACAGGACTGTGTGAGCCTGTCCCTGATACTCTAAAGCCAGGTCACCCTACATTACATATAAACATCACACCTCTGGCAGCTGCAGGGCTAACACGTTCCCCTTACCTGGTGTATGTCTCGTTAACTGAGGCTTCTTCTCTAGTTGACACCCGCCCCCCTACCTTCCAGGGGGTGGGGATACCTTGACAGACACATGCACAGCCCATGGGAACAGAGGCTGATGCCACGCCCCTCAGCCATTGCCTAATGGCTGTAGAGTGGGGGTGGGATGTTTTGGTTCCTAGGCTGCTGCCATGGTAACCATGGAAGCCAAACACCGGGGTTTTAAAGGTATAGCCCCACTAAGAATATACAACATTTGCACCGGAGTGAAAGCACTCAGCCATGTGACGCCTACTGCTCCATTATTACGCATTGGTTAATAAACCAACATCGGTTTAATAACCTTTCACATGTAGCCCCTTGTACAAATCCTATAAGCGGCCTTATTTAATGGGAATAGGAATAAAGGATCTAGTCTACAGCAGGGGCGGCCAAATCCAGTCCTCGAGGGCCACCAACAGGTCAGGGTTTAAGGATATCCCTGCTTCAGCACAGGTGGCTCAATCAGTGGCTCAGTCAAAGACTGAAGCAGGGCTATCCTGACCTTCACACCTGACCTGTTGGTGGCCCTCGCGGACCGAAGATGTCCAGTCGTTGGTCTACATTAAATAATTATATATCCTCTCTCAAAATTATTTATTTATTATTATTTATAAAATGTTTTACCAGGAAGTAACACATTGAGAGTTACCTCTCGTTTTCACGTATGTCCTGGGCACCGAGTAAAACAATTAATACATGGTTACAAGTACAGTTACATAAATGAGCAGGGTATACATTATATACAAGACATTGCATGCACAGTTAAAGAAAATATATATTATTATAAATACATCTATTGTAATAATATCTTATTTAATAAAACTACTAGGGGATTTGAAGTGAACTTTTTAATGATAAAATAAAGGAGATTTATATATATATATATATATATATATATATATATATATATATATATTATATTATATATATAAAATGAAAAACGAATAGACGATACGGTTCTGTGGCTAACGAAATGCTTTTATTTGTGCGAGCTTTCGAGAGACACTGATCTCTTCTTCCGGCGATGTTACAATGAATAAAGCAAGAAAGGTTTTTACTTTAAAACAGCCTGGAATGTTATCTGTGGGTGAAACCTATCCCTCCCCCCTGTGCTGTATGCGATTTGTGACTTAAGGTCTTAAATAGTCCCTGAATGTTAGTGATGTAAGAGTGTGTGTGTGTGTGTATCAGTGTAAATATAAATGTATAAAGTGCCCACAGTGTATACAGCACTTTACAAAAGGTGTGGGTGGGAGTGTATACCAATTGCGTGGGTGTAGAAATGTAAGAGGGTGTTGCATTACTACTAATGTGTGTAGATACTATGTGGTCCCTATTGGTATATAGGGATAGAATACATTGTACATTTGTGTGTATACACACACACACACACACACACTTTCCAGTCATCCCGTCAGACTCCTCTGGCAGCAGGAAGAGGGAGTTGAAAAGAGCGAGAGAGCAATGTAACACTGTATTCTCTTTCTGCGTTTCTTTCGAAGGGATGTCTCTGCTGCTGGATCATTTAGTTATATTGTGGGGTTAATTATTAGACACCGATAGCGCTGATCGGGGGGGCACTACCTTACAGAAACTCCCAATGAAGTTGATGTGCCCCGATGGGCACTATCAGCGCTTAGTGCCTGAACAACCCCCATTGTATTTTCCTGTCACCTCTGGAGAGCTGAAGGTCACGTGACATGTTCCTGTACCAAACGTGACATGAAAGTCACAACATGAAGACTTCCTGTTCTACTTTCTAAGTGCTCAAAACGTCAATATAAAGAATAAAATAGCAAGAGGACTTCAAATGGTTTTGAGTCAGCGGGGACCTAGGAGCCCCTTAGAGATCCGGCAGGGCAGTGACGCATCGCTGCATATAAGCTGTCGGAAAAAATACAGTATTTTTCGTCTTGGTTGCGCAAAATCCACCCAGCGTGTTTAGAATTAGAAACGACTTTCTTTTATATCACTCTGTGGGTTATTATATCTCTGTGTTTTATTACATTGTTCTGCGTGATATTACATCTCTCTGCGTGTTATTATATCTCTCTGCGTGTTATTATATCTCTCTGCGTGTTATTATATCTCTCTGCGTGTTATTACATCTCTCTGCGTGTTATTATATCTCTCTGCGTGTTATTATATCTCTCTGCGTGTTATTATATCTCTCTGCGTGTTATTACATCTCTCTGCGTGTTATTATCAATGTCCTGTAACACTGCGCTCTCTGTATAAGGACAATGTCCTGTTACACTGCACTCTCTGTATAAGGACAATGTCCTGTAACACTGCACTCTCTGTATAAGGACAATGTCCTGTAACACTGCGCTCTCTGTATAAGGACAATGCCCTGTAACACTGCGCTCTCTGTATAAGGACAATGTCCTGTAACACTGCACTCTCTGTATAAGGACAGTGCCCTGTAACACTGCGCTCTCTGTATAAGGACAATGCCCTGTAACTCTGCACTCTCTGAATAAGGACAGTATACATGTCACGCTGCTTTTATGGGGGTTCCTAAATCTCCTGATTTCCTGCTTTCTCCATGAAATAACAATGATAGAAATGAGAGATCACTGTTACAATGAGACAGACTGTAACATGAAGATAAAAGGGTCTCCCTCACTAATCCACGCCAGAGATTTAGCACACGCTAGTGTCACTGACGTGACTAGTACTAATATGCACTAATGTGAGTGTGTGCTTTAGTGAGTGAGACTCAGCATGTGTCACACATACACATGAGAAGAACATGCTACTAATAACCATGCGTGTGCTGACAGTATACCTAATACCTGTGTCTGTGTCACACTGTCAGTGCTGAGAAGGGTTTCTTCCTCTGTCTGTAACCGTATAATCACAAAGATCATTTGTACGCTGCTTTTCCCTTTTACTTTGCAATAAAACATAATTTCAGCATCAGTTTGTGTACTCTCCTACTTCACAGTGACCACACACACACACACACACACACACACACACACACACACACACACACACACACACACACACACACACACACACACACACACACACATATCATCTCACCTCATCCTGGATCCCCATCACCTCACCTCATCCTGGCTCCCCCATCACCTCACCTCATCCTGGCTGCCCATCACTTCACCTCATCCTGCCCCCCCCATTTCTTCAGCTCATCCTGGCTCCCCCATCACCTCCCCTCATCCTGGCCCCCCATCACCTCACCTCATCCTGGCTCCCCATCTCCTCACCTCACCCTGGCCCCCCATCATCTCATCCTGGGCCCCCATCACCTCACATCATAATGGCTCCCCATCACCTCACCTCATCCTGGACTGACCCCCCATCACCCACCTCAAACCAATTCAATTAACCTGGCTCACCAACCATCACCCTCACCAATCAACTCACCTTTCATCCCCCATGACCCTCACCTCATCTTGGCCCCACCCCAGTCCCCTCACCCTTGCATCCTTGCTCCGCCCTCACATCGTCACCGTCTCCTGGCCCCGGCCATCACCTCACACAATCATCGTGCCCCCCCCATCATCTCACCCTCACCTCATCTGCCCCCCCATCACCATACTCACTCATCCGGTGCCCCCCCATCACCCACCACCTCTCATTCTGCGCCCCCCATCAACCTCACTTCATCCCGCCCCCCCTTACGTCTCACATCACGTCAATTCCTGGCCCCCCCCTCACCAATCACCTCAGTCACCTCATGCCTCTCCCCATCTCCTCACCACATCCCCATTGTAGGGGGCATGACTCAGCCTCAATCCTGGCTCCCCCTCCCACACTCACCATGAGCCTCCTTTCTTCCCCATGGTACCGAGTCGAAGTCGCCCGTTCATCTTTGTGCCCCCTGGCACCCCCACACTCATCACACTCCCCCATCATCCTGGCGCCCCCATAACAAACCCAGGTCACCTCCGACCCATCATCCCTGTGCCCCCCTTCCACCCTCACATGTCAATCCTTCCCCCCCGCCCATCACCGCCTCACCTCATGCCTTCCCCGTTGTCACCCCATCCACCATCACCCTCCCTTCATCATCCATCCAGCTGGCGGCCACGCCCCCCAGTGTCCCAGCGAAGCAGCAGCCCAGGCGACTCCACAACCTCATCCCCTTTGTCTCCCCATACACCGAGGAATCACCTCAAACGCTGCATCCTGGCTCACCCATCTCCATCACCGATACAATCCAATCCTTCCTGCCTGTCTCCCCCCTACACCGTCACCGGTCACTCTTCGTTTTCTCCGCCATACTCGCTCAACCTCATTCTTCTCCCCAATCCAAAAGCACCTCACCTGGCACCGTTCATCCTTGCTCCAGCCATCACCGTCATTCGTCTTATCCCCCACACCATGCACCGGGTGTCATCCTGGCTCCCCCATCACCTCACCTCATCCTGGCTCTCCATCATCTCCTCATCCTGGCCCCCCCATCTCCTCAAACTGGCCCCCCATCTCCTCACCTCATCCTGGCTCCCCCATCACCTCTTAGAGCTGGTGTCAGTCTGTGGAGTATGGTGTTGCCAGAATACTGTGGTTCCCTGCTGACCTTAGGGCAGGAAAACACTGACATAGCGTAGACCGTAAAACAATTTAATAAACGAAGTAGTTATAATCCAATCTACTCACATGTAAATTAAAAAAAGCATTTTAGATCTCAATGATCTCTGCAAATATCGCTCGATGCTGCCACCGGATGGGGCCTCTCTCTCTGGTCTCCCTCCTTCTCTGCTGTGCGTGTCACGAGTGCGTGTCAGCAACCGGAAGTGACGTCATCGGCATCCAAGGGTTCCGGTGGGTAGAGACAGCGTCACTCTACGCGTTTCACCTTTCTTGGCGTCCTCAGGAGTGACATTGTGAGAGGTATAACTGATATATATACACCCTCCAATTGGTAGTTAATTGATTTACTGAGAGATGCTAGTAGACAATTATCTCTAGGATTACAATGTCCTAGATAGCTGCTCTGGTGTATAGCAGGGGTAATTGGGCACACAGTCTTGCAGGGCAGTCAGTAAGACTTAACTGCTGAATGCCTGTCCATTGATGTATTGGACATATATATCCTGCAGACAGTGATTGCCCAACGGCACCCGCTATATCTGACATGTAGATGTGTTACTTGCATATAAATAGAGCCATATTAATGGATAGCCAGATCACTTATAAATGCATAGACATTTACATACATCTGATCTCCAAATACATCCTAACCAAATAGTCTGATTTATCCAACTGATACAACATCTAATATACAAAATAGCATGATGATATATATTGTTAGCCTATGCTGGCATCAGAATGAGGATAATAAGTTGCCACATGCAATGGGCAATCTTATAGGCAAATACATACAATTTACTATTCCTCTGTATCATACATATGCAGAGTTCAAAAAGTGTTAAAACTAATCTATAGTGATCTCATGATCTAAAAATGATCAATAATAATAATAATAATAATAATAATAATAATAATCAGACCAATCTCACTTCTCCCAATTCTATCCAAAGTCATGGAAAAATGTGTCCACTCCCAATTAAGCGATTTCTACACCAAGACAAATTTCCCTAGCCAATTCCAGTCTGGGTTTCGTCCCAAACACTCCACTGTAACTACCTGGCTAAAAATTTGCAATGAAATCCAGTGTGGAATGGAACGGGGACAACTCACTGGTGCAGTATTCCTAGATTTTGCAAAGGCTTTTGATACTGTTGATCATGCTATCCTGCTTAACAAACTCCAGAGCTCTGGTATAGGGAAACATGCTTTAAACTGGTTTCAGTCCTACCTATCAGGAAGATCCCAACATGTGTCCATCTCAGGCTCTAACTCCAACCCCCTGGATATCACCTGTGGTGTCCCGCAAGGCTCTGTTCTGGGGCCCCTACTCTTCTGTGTGTTCATTAATGATCTTCCCACAGCTTGTAAGGAAGCCTCAATACACATGTCTGCAGATGACAGAATCCTATATGCACACAGCCATAGCCTCTCTAACCTTCAACACATACTTCAGTCTGACTTTTTGAGACTCGAAAACTGGATTTCCCAAAACAAACTGTTTTTAAACACTGACAAGACTGTAACAATGGTATTTGGGACCAAGACTAAATTTGTAAAGCTTCCAGTGACTGAGCTCCTGATTAGAACCAACGCTAACACCACCCTAACCCCTGTCACTAGTTTTAAATACCTGGGCTTATGGTTTGACTCCCACTTAACATTCGGGATGCACATTGATACCCTGACAACCAAGACCTATGCCAAACTAGGGGTACTTTACAGGAACAAATCCTCCCTAAGATTCCTGGTCAGAAAGCGTATTGCACAGCAGATGCTAATGCCAATTATTGACTATGGAGACGTAGTATATGGCTCGGCTCTTCAAACCCACCTTAGCAAACTTGACACCCTCTACAATTCAATTTGTCATTTTGTTCTCCAATGCAACTACAACACACATCACTGCAAAATGCTCAAAGAACTAGATTGGTCATCACTAGATTCTAGGCGCAAAGTTCAACTTTCCTGTCTCACCCTCAAATACGTTCTGGGCAAGCTACCCAGCTACCTGAACACGCTCCTCACCCCTACCACATGCAGCACCTATCACCTGAGATCAGACTCCAAAAGACTATTCATGGTCCCAAGACTCAACAAAGTATCCGGATGTTCCTCCTTCTCCTTCCGTGCACCCCAAAACTGGAACAACCTACCAGAGACTCTCATATCCACCACCATCTTAAGTTCTTTCAAACCTAAGGCTGTCTTCACACTTTAACCTGGTCTGTAACTGTTTCATACGCTCATAATATATATTTTCTATAACTGTGCATGCAATGTCTTGTATATAATGTATACCTTGTTCATTTATGTAACTGTACTTGTAACCATGTATTATTTGTTTTACTCTGTGCCCAGGACATACTTGAAAACGAGAGGTAACTCTCAATGTATTACTTCCTGGTAAAATATTTTATAAATAAATAAATATGGCCATCCCCTGACCTCACCAGAGAGACAAGAGGTTAACTGGACTGCAGTCCAGGGATGAGGTTTGCACCTTGTTGTACCTTGAAAATGTATGTTCCCATGTTTCATTATAAGCATGTATTTTAATGTTTTAAAGTGCATTTCTGTATCTCCAGTTCTGGAGATCGCAGAGAGTTCATTTTTGGCCAATATGTGGAGTCACTGTAGGCATTAAAAACTGGCAAAGGTCGACCCACTGAGCTCACCAGAATGGAATTTATTAATATGTGTAGATATTAAAGTGTATATGTATTTTATTTTGGATCTGTTCTGAAAATGCAGACGCCATTTGCTAGGCTAATGGGTCATGAAGGGCAGACGGCTGAGTGGCTTAAGCACGGTGATCAAAAAGTAACTGCCTTGATTGTTACCCAATGTCTAGGGATTAAGTATTAGTCAATCAACAAACTCTGTTACCTGAGGGCATGGGTTAGTCTGTTAGTCTGTATCTCCACGTTAGATAATTGTTCACCAATAGGCTGTGTTCAATGTTAAGAGAAAAATGGAGAGTGATCTCCAATATTCCAATGCTGCAAATCATAAAAAACAAAAAATGTAATCACTGTCCAGGAGTAACTAGGAAATGTCTCGAGGCAGGTGTAGGATAATTGATGTAAAAGAATAATGTCAAGATGGCTATGAAGGTATAGGCACACCAGTCGGGGGTTAAATGCAAATGTTAACCAGAGATAGAGAGTAATGAGACCGCAGCCCCACCAATGTTCAATGTTAAGAATAGGGTTGCACAGGTATATAAACTGTGTCAACCCTACAATTTTTAGTTGTGCTGGAGTTATGCTTCTGATTCCATCTTGAATATCACTGGACTGTTGGAGAATTGCTATTGGATACTTCTCTATCCACCCAACCCTAAGTAATTGTTATCTTCTTGCCTGTTAAATATACCATATTGCTGTGTTCACCTTAATTAAGGCATAAATTATATTTTATTATATCTAAGCCTCGTTCAGTTCAACCCAGATATTTGGTGTTCATTATATCTTCTCATAAGCAACCGTGACACTAGCAGGGGGAGTGAGCTGGACCATTTTAACCCCATTAAGTGTTTTTCAACAGGGTTCCTAGGAACCCATAAAGGGGTCTCTGCAATTTACTGATAATTTGAAAATGGTATCAAATACAGAAGAATTTACAATGCATCTGATCTCAGACGCGCTATTAGAGAGGGTTGGGGTTCGTTACAATGCATCTGATCTCAGACGCGCTACTAGAGAGGGTTGGGGTTCCTAACATTGCATCTGATTTCAGACATGCTATTAGAGAGGGTTGGGGTTACTTACAATGCATCTGATCTCAGACACGCTATTAGAGAAGGTTGGGGTTCCTTACAATTCCTCTGATCTCAGACGCGCTACTAGAGAGGGTTGGGGTTCCTAACATTGCATCTGATTTCAGACATGCTATTAGAGAGGGTTGGGGTTACTTACAATGCATCTGATCTCAGACACGCTATTAGAGAGGGTCGGGGGGTTCCTTACAATGCACTGGATCCCAGACGCGCTATTAGAGAGGGTTGGGGTTCCTTACAATTCCTCTGATCTCAGACGCGCTATTAGAGAGGGTTGGGGTTCCTAACTGCATCTGATCTCAGACATGCTATTAGAGAGGGTTGGGGTTACTTATGCAACGGTGTTCCCCCTCCCCGCCCCCCACCCCATCGCAGATAGGGGCCATTACAGGGTGTATGGTACTTATACCTGCTGGCAACAGGAGGGCCGGTCATCCGTCATGACTTGGAGACACAGAAACAGGCTTCTGGGGTTCATACCCCACATAATACTTAGCAGTGCAGCGCCTCCATCTGCTGTAGATGATCTCCCAAGGTAGAACTAATTACCTCTCCCCCAGTTAGATCACACACCAGGCCAGAGGTATATTGCAAACAGGAACGGTTTATTACTACAGTCTGCAGTAACACAACAGGTACTCAGCAGTCTTCTGCTGGATACCGTCTCTCAGACCAGCTATCACTGAAGATGTTCCCTGGACGGTTACTACATGCCAAGGGCAGCCGTCCTAGCTCTTCCCCACCTCCCTAGCGGAGGCAGAGGTATGGTCCGTACTCACTCTCCCCGGGTGGAAGAGCACATGGGAAGGCCCCAATCTCAGGCTCCCAGTCGTGTGACCTGCCTTCCTCAGTGGGAAGGAACAACCTCTAACTTTAGTGCGGTCCTGCCCTTAAGTACATGACACTGACCCCTATACAAACAAAAGTATTGCAGCGTGGCTTATCTTTTGCACCAACACATCGATGTGACACGTTTGAGTGGATTAAAGATGTTCAGCTTTCTGGAGGAAACTCCTACTTCACAAGCATTACCTCCAGACAGATACTGAGAGGGAAGGTATGGATCTGGATACCTCTATGTCCATGCCTATGCATACCGTGTCCACTCAAGAATTGGAGCAAATTGATACAGTATATCAACTAGTGAGATTAAACCTGTGACCCATATCAAGCCTCGTTCAACTTTCTGTCCTCCCATCCAAGTATGCTCTCAAGTTGAAGTATTTTCCAATATGGTGATTGACGCAATTTCGAAACTTTCAGATAAAATAGGACCTAGCAATATCACTAGGCCCGAATGGTCAGCCATTAAAGAATTGAAGGCTATGACATCCATTGAAATTAAGCCGTCTGTCAAAGGGTGCAGTATTGTCTTATGGCCTAAACTGTCTTATGAAATATAAGCTTTTAAGCAGTAATGCGATGCTCAATGTTATCGAGAACTAATGGGAGATCCTACTTCTAAATTCAAAAGTGAACTTGACATTATTATTATTTGTGATGCACTAGCACTAGGTGTTGTTACTAAACGACATCATGGTGGTCTTATTACCAGATCACCAGTAATACTAACAGTATATCTGTTGACCAAAATTCATAAAAATCTTTCCCACCAGAACGACCTATTGTCTCCGGCATAGGAGGGGTGTGTGAGCCCATTAGCCGTTTCCTGGATGCTTTTCTTCATTTATCTGTTGAAACGTTACCATCTTACCTCAGAGATAGCGTGGATATTTTGTCCCGGTTGGAGCACATCACAGTTGACAATCAAACTATATTTGTCATCTGTGATGTGGAATCACTCTATACTTGTATCCGACATGAGGATGGCATTCTTGCCTCAAAATTCTATCTATCCATGCAAAATCTGAGTGTTAACTTAACAAGTTTATTAATGCAATTTTTGGATTTTGTTTTAAACTATAAGTATTTTGTTTTAAAAAATTAATATTATCTACAGAGGAACGGCTATGGGGGCTACATGCGCACCCTCCTATGCAAATTTATTTCTGGGGTGGTGGGAACGAGAAGAGGTCTTATCTGAGGCAAATTGTGTGTATACCATACATGTGCATTGTGGTTGAGATACATCGATGACATTTTCATATTATGGCAGGGTACCACCCAATTCCTTAGCCAGTTCATCGATGTTCTCAACCACAACAGCATTAACATTAAGTTAACTTTTCAATTCAGTGATACTAATGTTAAGTTCCTTGAGTTGAGCATCTCAATAGGCCAAGATGGACGTATCATGACAGATATATACCGGAAAGAAACGTCAACTAATACAATATTGCATGCTAACAGCTTCCATCCACCTTGTCAAATTAGGGGCATACCCGATAGTGAATTCATTCGGCTACGCCGAAATTGTTCATCATTGGATATTTTCAACACTCAGAACTAAAGTTATGTCCCAAAGATTAAAGGCATGGGGTTATAGCAATAATATTATTCAACATGGCTATAATAATAGTCGTAAGATAGAAAGAACTTTTCTCCTACAACCGAAACCCAAGCTAGGTTCAGATAAGACAATTCGTTTTATAGGAACATATAATTGCAAATGGAATAGCCTCAGAGATAATCACTGTCATGGGAGAGGGGGTTTGGCCCAGTATTAAAGGGGTTACACCCCATTTGGCCACCCCCTGCTCTCACTTGGGATGCAAGGGGTTAACTGGACTGCGGTCCAGTAATGTGTTTTTACCCTGCTTCAGCAACCAAATGTATATTCCCCTGTAAATGTGTTTTGTTCCCATTCCAGTGTTTGCACCAACACCTACACTGGGATGGATGCGGGAGGGAAAGGGTTAAGGTTAACTCAGTGTTTATAGCCCTTTGTTCCATTTTCCCGCCTTTTCAGGCTCCATTTTGCAGCTCTCCATAGGTCGCTATTGCAGCTCCATTCAATCCAATGGTGAATCCAGCGGTTTTGGCCTGTTTCCATCGAAGACCAGCAGGTGGCGTCCGAGAGGAGGAGCGGCGGTTTCCCATTGTAAGTCAATGGGGCCATTGACTTCAAGGGGATTCCTCAACGCCAACCTCCAGGAACGTGTTGGCAGCCATCCAAACCGCAGACCGCAAAAGCAGATACATTTTCTTAAAGAGAGCTTATATCACTACTAGTTCAAGGTCAACTACAATTGGCGTGGGAACCTTATGTTCTAGGACACCCAGAAATAAAATTCTTTTTGCACCTAGCTCTAAGGCATCCCCACACTCGACCACCACCGGGTCCAAGAATGAGGGACCCTGTAAAGGGTCGAGCTCAGCAGGAGGGTCGCGCCATTGACTCTAATGGCGGAGCGGAGGCCCCATTGAATCCCATGGTGGCGCTCGCCCATGCATTTCCTATGGCGGCGCCGGCCATTGATTCCAATGGGGGAAAAGCCGCGTGGCGTTAAAACGGCTAAGTCCGAAACGGTAAAATGTGTAAGTCCATATCTCCAGTTCTGCGAGGACCAGAGGGCTGGGATTTGGGTCGCATGTAGTCACTGCTCCGGCATGACTACATGGCCATTTCCAGCCCTCTCCGAACAACTAGACGGAGTATGGGCAAGTGTAAAAAACTGTGGTTTTCCCATAGACTTCAATGGTAGAGTTGTCCCATTGAAAGCTTATAGCGGCGAAGCCCATTGACTTCAATGGCGGAGTTGCTCCATTGGAAGCCTGTAGCGGCGGAGCCTGTTGATTTCAATGGGAAACAGTGAAAAGGAGAGATTCATTTTTAGAGCGGAGAATCCTGCATTAAAGTAATAAGAATTTTAACTTGTTTTTTGTATCTCCGGTTCTGGGGGGTCACAGAGAGCTGACACTTGGTCACCATGGAGAGTCACCTCCAGCATGAGGGAATGGCAAGTGTCAGCCCACTGGGCCCAGCAGAACAGATTATTTTAATATGTGAAGGTATTAAAGTATGAATTGTATTTTGGGTCTGGTATGAAAACTCAGAGCCCATATGTTATGTTAATGGTAAGGGGGGGAGACAAATGGTATACAATAAAACCCCTGATCAAAGACTCCTCCACCCTTCTTGTGTATGCGAGCACAAAGGAATGCAGGATATGGGTACTTGATATTAAGTGTTGTAATTCACACCTTGGACAAAGGGTATCCTGACAAAGCCAGATTTGAAGATGCCAGTCTTGTGGGAGGGGGGCTGAGAAACTAAGCCCCCTGATTAGAATATTACCCACCCAGTGGGCAGGTATTACAGTGCCCCTCAGGTGAGGTGGAAAGGAGAGATTGGGTGCAGGTAATTTTTCTCCAATGGCCTGCACTCAATAATAAATTATAGGATTGGAATTACATATAAACCAGTGTCCATCCTATACTCGGTAGTCTTCGTGTCTTTTCGTGATGTCTACATCTGAACCTTTATTATGGAAGGAATTGCCAATCCTGTATCCTGATGGTTTCCTTGTCCAAACCCCTTAAGTAAGTGTCTATATTTTGCCTGTTATTTATACTATCTGTTGTGTTCACCTTCTTTAAGGAATAAACTCTAATTTATCATATCTAAGTCGTGTTCAATTCAACCCAGAGATATTTTTGGTGTGTATTATTATAACATAGAGAGAAACCTCGCTCTAACCCCTAGTTGGTGAAGGCGTGCTGCCTAGGGATATACTGAATGGACAAAAAATGTGTACCAAGGAAGGTACACCAAAGAATCCCCTTGCAAGCACACCGCAGACCTAATAGTATAGACGGTCAGGGGTGGATGTAGTGAGTCAAAAAAAACTTTATTAATTATCTATGTAAGCGTGTAGTTAAAACAGTATATAGTGCAATACCATATACTAAAATAAAAGATAGACTCCTAAAGGTCTATTCAGACTCCGCCAAGCGACTCGCTGAGCTCCAGGGCAATTATCTATGTGGTACCGTAACTACATAGGGTATCTATTAACCTCCCAGTCACATGGTCCACAAACAGGGTAGGTATATATACTTATATAATGATGTTGTATACACGATGGGATCACTTGAAATAATTCCCCTTAGTCTCTAATAGATGTATAGAGTGAGTGATGGCGTATGTGATCTTTGTAGGTTCATTGGGCATCAGAGTCCCTGTGCACGTACCTAAATGACCCTGATTGTATATTGAACCCGTCACGTTGTCAACCTAGGATATATAAGTGTTAATGCTCCTAAAATAGCCTTATAGAGGGGGCAATGTTATATCAGCAATTCTGCTACCAAAGTAGGGTGTCTATTGTCTTCTCAGTCACATGGTCCGTATACAAGGTAGGTATACTCAGATAGTGAAGTTAGTATACACAATCTGATCACTTCTGATGGTTCCCCTTAGTCTCTAATTGATTTGTATAATGGATGGTGGGGTGTGTGATCTATATTAGTTCGTTAGATCTTCATGTCCCTGTACAGAGGGTACATATATCTTAGAATGTGTATGAGAACGAATAAAACACAGACTTTTGGAGTATCAGCCCCCCCTCTCTCAGCATATTGAATACGTGACACCCTGTCCCTAATTACACATTCCAAGTGATCCCATTGTGTATACCAACATCATTATTTGAGTATATATACCTACCCTGTTTGTGGACCATGTGACTTGGAGGTTAATAGATACCCTATGTAGTTACGGTACCACATAGATAATTGCCCTGGAGCTCAGCGAGTCGCTTGGCGGAGTTTGAATAGGCCTTTAGGAGTCTATCTTTTATTTTAGTATATGGTATTGCACTATATACTGTTTTAACTACACGCTTACATAGATAATTAATAAAGTTTTTTTTGACTCACTATATCCACCCCTGACCGTCTATACTATTAGGTCTGCGGTGCGCCTGCAAGGGGATTCTTTGGTGTACCTTCCTTGGTACACATTTTTTGTGTATTATTATAACCTATCACAAGTTACCATGACAGGCTTATTATAAAACTGGTGGCAGCGACGGGATTGAATTTAACCTGTATTATAGTTTACTGCGGGACTCTGTAATAGAGTTGGAACTCAGGTGAATTGCGAGTTCCTAAGACTAAAGATATTGGACACACAGTGTACAAAATATAACACAAGATATGGCACCAACTCACTGTTCCCCTACTTGTGAGAAGCATTGCCTCCAGAACCAAAGTGCCGGCCATCCGTGTGACTGAAGCCGGGCACCGAGACCGGAGGATTGCATCAAGTCAGAGCTGGAACCTGCAGCCGGTAAAGCTGAGAGAGAGGCGGCGATCGGTGAGCACGAAACCCGGCAGGCTGAGCAAGGATCCACAGCTGCAGCCGCTGTAACCACCAAACCGCCCGGAGAGCAGGGAATGGACCCAGCTACGGGACGACAGAGACTTTTAGAGGGATCGGGTGATCGCAGAGACCAGGGGAATCTTTCAGCAGGAGAGGTATCGGCCGTTGCGGCGGCCAGTCCATTTTCCCTGGAACAGCTATCACTGATGTCTGCGTGGGGAGGGATGTGGTCCCAGGCGGAGAGGAACGAGCTCCAGAAGCTGGCGATGTCCCGACCCGCTTACCCCCTCCCTGAGCCCGGCGTTCAAGCAACTCCACTCTGGACTCAGCAGCCTCTTGCGGGGGGCAGTCCACCGGAGGCGGAGAAGCTCCAGAAGGAGCCCGGCGCTCGAGCAACTTTGTGTTGGACTCAGCAGCCTCTTGCGGGGGTGTCACGGTAACTTATGACAAGATATAACAAACACCAAATATCTGGGTTGAACTGAACGAGGCTTAGATATAATAAAATATATTTATTCCTTAAAAAAGTGAACACAGCAATATAGTACAATTAACAGGCAAGAAGGTAACACTTACTTAGGGTTGGGGAATGGAGAAGTATCAGCTAGCAATTCTCCAGAAATCCGGTGACATTCAAGATGAAATCAGAAGAACAACAAAAACTGTAGGGTTGACACAGTTTATATACCTTTGTAACCCTATTCTTAACATTGAATACAGACTATTGGTGAACAATTATCTGTATCCAATTCCTAACGTGGAAACACAGTTTAACCCATGCCCCCCAGCTAGTTAGCCCATGCATACTGGGACTCTGAGGGTCTTATTATTATAGCCCCATAATTAAATTAGGGGCGACGACCAGTCTATCAGATGAAGTATCTGGCAGGATCTTCATTGTTTGTAGGTGTAGATATAACACTTACAAACCACTCCAGTTTGATGCTTCTCCGACCTCAGGTAAACAGTTAGAGTGGCAGAGTCTTTTGATCAGTACTTGGTTCCTAGTGTAAACAATCAGGGCAGTTAACTTTTGATCACAGGGCTTATGCAAATAATCCGGCTGCCCTTCCTGACCTATTAGCATAGCAGATGGAGTCTGCATTTTCAGAGCAGATCCAAAATACCATATACACTTTAATATCTTCACATATTAATAAGTTCCGTTCTAGTGGGCCCAGTGGGTCGAAATTTGCCAGTTTGTAATGCCTACAGTGACTCTACATATTGGCTAAATTTCAACTCTCTGCGACCTCCAGAACCGGAGATACAGAAATGCACTTTATAACATTTTTAAAATACAGGATTATAATGAAACATGGGAACAGGGGAACATACATTTTCCTGACATGATAAGGTGTAAGCCACATTCCTGGACCACAGTCCAGTTAACCCCTTGCCTCCCTGGTGAGGTCAGGGGTGGCCATATGGGGTGCAACCCCTTTAATACCGGGCCAACCCACTCTCCCTCTGCACCTCCCCTTTTTAATGGGTGACCTGTGGCCCACTGGCCCTAACGGGGAGTAGGGCATTGCTGGCATCCTTAACGAACTCAGTCTCAGAGGGATAGTCCTGACGTGAAAGTCCATCAGCATTGCTGTTTTCACTACCCTTTTTGTGCTGAATAGTAAACTCAAACTCTTGCAAGGCCAAGCTCCACCTTAGCAACTTGGCATTCTCCCCTGTTGCCCTCTGCTGCCAACTCAGGGGGTTGTGGTCTGTGAGGACCGTGAAAGCCCTTCCATACACATAGGGCTGGAGTTTTTTGAGTGCCCACACAATGGCCAAGCACTCTTTCTCAATGGTGGCATAGGCCACTTCTCTGAGGAGTAGTTTTTGGCTGAGGTACACCACAGGGTGGTCTCTACCGTCGTCCCCCACTTGGCTCAACACAGCCCCAATGCCATAGTCCGAGTCATCAGTCTGTATAAGGACATGTTTGGAATAGTCCAGGGCAGCCAGTATGGGGGCCCCAGCAAGCGCAGTTTTCAGTGCCTGGAAAGCAGTTTCACAGGCAGGAGTACAGGTGATAAGCACAGACAGTTGCTTCTTAGTCAAATCAGTCAGCGGTTTGGCCACGGCGCTGTTCTGTGGGACAAACTTCCTATAGTACCCTGCGGTGCCCAAAAATGCCATGACCTGTTTCTTGTTTTTTGGAACCGGCCACTGAACTATGGCTTCTACCTTGGCTGGCTCTGGTTTGAGGTGCCCTCCACCCACCCTGTGCCCTAAGTACAGGACCTCTGCCATCCCTACCATACACTTAGTAGGTTTCAAGGTAAGCCCAGCCTCCCTGGTCCTATCCAGCACCGCAGCTACATGTCCTAAGTGGGAGTGCCAGGAATTAATGAAGCTCGCGATGTCATCTAAGTAAGCCATGGCATAGCTCTGCATCCCTTCCAGTAACCTATTGACCAGGCGTTGGAAGGTAGCCGGGGCATTCTTCATCCCAAATGGCATCACCAAAAACTCATAGAGGCCACTTGGAGTGATGAATGCTGACTTCTCCCTAGCCTCCAGGGTCAGGGGGATTTGCCAATAGCCTTTGCTCAAATCCCTAGTGGTTAGATACTTTGCCCCCAAAAGTTCATCCAGTAACTCATCCATGCGGGGCATGGGATAGGCATCTGACACCGTCCCAGCGTTGAGCAAGCGGTAGTCCACACAAAACTGGGTGGTCTTATCCTTCTTAGGGACTAGAACTACTGGGCTTGCCCAAGGACTCTGGGATGGAGTAATTACCCCTAGGGTCAACATCTCCTCTATCTCCCTTTCCATACTGGTCTTGACCTCTGCTGACATTCTATAAGCGTGCTTATGCAGTGGCTGCAGATCCCCTGTGTGCACTGGGTGTTTTGTGAGATGTGTGGTCCCTGGCATGTCAGTGAAGAGGGCCCTAAACTTAGCTAGCATGTCCCTGGCTTCCTCCTGCTGCCTAGCACTCAACTGTGCCCCTATCTCTGCCTGCTCCACAGTGTTTCCCTATCTAGCCTCCCCTAGGAGATCAGGCAGAGCATTGCTCGACAGATCCTACAGCAGTGGGCTGCAAATGGCCATTACTGCTCCCATACTCGGTGCTCTGTATTCTTTCAGCATATTGACGTGATATGTCTTATGCCTCTCAGGCTCTACCTGTACAACTTAGTTGTACTCATTCACCTTTCGGATAACCGGGTACGGTCCCGACCAGGCAGCCATCAACTTGTTCTCCCGAGTGGGTTTGAGAACAAGTACCTGCTGTCCTGGGATGAATTCCCTGCTACGGGCATTCCGGTCATACCATTGCTTTTGCTTGGTCTGAGCAGCCCTGAGGTGGTCCTGGGCCACCCCCATGAGCATCTCTAACCGGTCTTGGAGATCTACTACATACTGGATCACTGAAGCATCAGTAGCAGTAGCCTCCCCTTCCCATCCCTCACGGAATAGGTCCAGAGGTCCACGTACCCTGCGGCCATATAGTAGCTCGAAGGGGGAGAAGCCTGTAGATTCCTGCGGTACCTCTCGGTAGGCAAACAGCAAGTGCTGTAAATGAATCTCCCAGTCTTTCCCCTGTGCCTCTATAAATTTCCAAAGCATCTGCTTCAGGGTACCGTTAAACCTCTCACATAATCCGTTTCTCTGGGGATGGTAAGGGGTAGTGCGCCGGTGCTGTACACCGCATGCATCCCAGAGACACTGTAACAGTTCACTCATGAACTGCGACCCCTGATCGGTTAGGATCTCACTAGGGAAACCTACCCTAGAAAAAATGTTCAGCAAAGCTGCTGCCACTGTCTTAGCATCTATGGTGCCAAGCGCTACCGCCTCAGGGCACCGGGTGGCAAAATCCACCACCGTGAGGATGTAGCACTTCCCTGACCTGCTAGGAATCATAAGGGATCCTACAAGATCTATCGTTACTTTCTGGAAGGGTTCCCCTATTATCGGTAGGGGTTTCAGGGGTGCCTTCACACGGTCGCCCGCCTTACCCACTTGCTGGCAGGCATCACAAGAGCGGCAGAAATTGCACATATCTCGAGATGCCCCCGGCCAGTAATAACGCTTTAATAACCGGGCTTGCGTTCTGTTGACCCCCTGATCTCCCGCTAACTGAATAGAGTGAGCTAACCGTAACAGTTGCTGTCAGTACCCCTGGGGCACTACTAGCTGTCGCTTACCGGTCAATCCCTCCTCTATCCCTGGGTTCCCTTCTTCTCTATACAGGAGTCCCTTATACCATAGGCAGTGCTCAGTGCCTTCCCCTGCCTGAGATTCGGACGCCCGAAGTCTCACGCCGGCCAGGGTAGGGTCTGTCTTCACTGCCTCCCTAAACTGGGCTCCTAATTCTGGCCACCCCCCAGTCATGTCATTGTCCGAAGAATGGGGTGAGGGGAACAGTAAGTCAGTCTGTGGTTGCAACTGATCCTCGTTTACCTCGCCGGGCTCCTCTGCGCCCTCCGCTAACGTTGGTCCCAAAGGCTGGGGGACTGGCGGCGCCGCCACCATTGCCGCTGTCTGGCTCCGGGTAACCGCCGCCACTGCAGTGGATTTGGGCACTCGGTCGTAGGTGCAGGTCATTGGACCCAGATCGTTGCCAAGAAGAACTTCAGCATCCAAACTGGGTAAAACCCCCACCTCCCGCACACCCTGGCCCTCACCCCAATCCAAAAAGATACATTTTCCTGACATAACAAGGTGTAAGCCACATTCCTGGACCGCAGTCCAGTTAACCCCTTGCCTCCCTGGTGAAGTCGGGGTGGCCATATGGGGTGCAACCCCTTTAATACCGGGCCAACCGCCCTCTCCCTCTACAGGGTGGTAGTCCACCAGCGGCGGAGGAGCTCCGGCAGAAGCGGCGGTGTTACCATTGCCACAAAGTGGGCCACATCAAAACCCAATGCCCGGACCATGCGCGGTCAGGTGAAGGAGCCCCTCAGGGCCAGCGCTCACGAGCTGTGGACAAGGTAACCCATTTAGCGGCATCCTCCGATGGCTCGCGCCCAGCCAGGGCGACAACCCTTCGTGGGATGTCCCCTGGAGAACCTGGCCGGGTTGCATCGGCAACAGCGGCGGAGAGCGGCGGCCATCCATCTGATCCCAGCGAGAACAGCGGAGCGGCAGCCGGAGCATATCTTTTCCGGTCATCAGCAGCGGAGCTCGGCAAGAGGTCGGCTTGCTACAGCAAGGTGTTGTGATACCCCTGGCACGACCTGATATGGTCCGGCCAGTGAAAGTACTCCCAGGACGCGGGATGCAGGCGGGGACGGCGGAGGAGAAGCCGCAATTCCGGCAAAATGCCGGAGTTGATTTTATTTGGGGGGAGGGTCGGGGTGTGTGGGAGGTGTGTGTTTTACCTGGTTTGGAGGAGTCAACGATCTTCAACGAGGATCAGAGCCCCACGATCTACGCCGGCGACCCTGTGCCCAAGCTGGGTGCTGTTTCGGCAGTCACCCAGAGCTCGCCCGTGGCGGCGGCTGCGGAAGAGCCGCAATTTCGGCAAAGTGCCGGAGCCCTTTCTGAGTGGGGGGAGGGACAGGGATTGCGGGAGGGGGTTGTTTTACCTGGTTTGAATGGAGCCGTGTTTCTCCACAAGGACCTGAGACCCATGTCCTGCACCGATTCCCCTGTGCCAAACCCGGGAGCTGTTGCGGCAGTTGCCTGTTGCTTCCCGGCCAATATGACGCCAGCGGTGGCCACTCCAGTCCCCCTGCAATCAGGAACAACGAGGTAAGCCAGACCCAGTCGCAGACTGACCCTGACTTATTTGTTCCTATGACTGTACCCTGTTATTTCCCTGTAGGAGTGACCGGTGGGTGGCAGGAGATAGGGCTACCAGGGGAGGGGAAGGAAGGGCAGCTTGTAGGGGAGCTAGGCTTTCCCATTACCCTGGTGGAGCATCAAGGGGACTCTCAATTAAGAGCCCCACTGTTGCAGCCTTGCTATGGGCTGGTGGTATCAGGGGTTGTGGCACAGTTAGACCACCCCAGGGTTACCTACCAGCCAGGAGCTAAGGCGGCTGCATCCGCACCAGCAACCCTGAGCTCACCTCTGGTAATGGGGGCACAGCTTCAGGGAGAGGGGCTAGCCCCGTTAGCACCCAGCTCTAGGGTAGGAATGCCTGGAAGAGGGCTGGGTGGGCCAGTGGGAACCAGGGAGGAAAGGCAGCAAGTGAGCCAGAGAGATTTCCCCATTACCCTGGCAGAGCATCAGGGGGTCTCTCGGTTTAGAGCCCCACTGTTGTCACCTGGCTATGGGCTGGAGGTATCAGGGTCAGTGGCACAGTTATCCCACCCCCAGATTACCTGCCAGTCAGGAGTCAAGGCAGGTGCTCCTGCACCAGTGCCCCTGGGCATCTCTCCAGTAATGGGGAGGCAGTGTCAGGGAGGTGGCCTCACTCAGGTGTCCTTAGTATCCAGGTTAGGATTAGCTAGGGGGAAACGGAGTGAGGGGAGGCTGCAGGTAGGTAGCCAGCACCAGATCTCAGGAGGAGAAGATAGGCTAGTGGTAGCCGGGGAGGGAAAGCAGCAGGTATGGCAGCTAGAGATCCCCATTACCCTGGCAGAGCCTCAGGGGGTCTCTCAGATCAGCAACCCCCTTTTGCAGCCTGGCTATGGGCTGGAGATATTAGGGGCAGTGGCCAGCTTGAGCCACCCCAGGGATACCTGCCAGCCAAGAGCTAAGGAGGTTACATCTGAAAAGATGCCCCTGAGCTCATCCCTGGTAAGGGGAAGACAAGGTCAGGGAGCTAGGTGCCCTCAGGTAGTCCCTGGGTCTGGGTTAGGATTGCCAATGGGGGAGCGGAGTGCAGGTGGGCTGCAGGGATGTAAGCAGCAGGAGTCATCAGCAGTGGCTGAGGCGCTGGGCCTAGGGGAAGCTAGGAAAGGGAGACACTGTGGAGCAGAGGGAGATAGGAGGTCAGTGGGGTGTCAGGCAACTGGTAGAAGCTAGGGATGGGCTCGGAAGGAAGGAGGTCCCTTGTTCTGACTTGCCAGGAGAGACACCTATGACAGATTCCCCAGGGTTCCCAGAGGTAGGACTGCGAAGAGGTAGGCAGCCAGGAGCAGTATCCAGGGCTAGGGGAGTACAGCAGAGGGTTCTGTCCCCAGGGCAGCCAAGGGCAGCTATAGGGAGGAAGGGCAGCACAGTGGAAGGGAGAGGAGTGATGCCGGCCCTAGCAGCAGTGGTGGTAGCAGGTGCTTGGTTCCTGGCCTTCAGTTTTGAGAGGGCAGGAGCAAAGCATCTGGGTACCAGGAACCCCAGTACAGGATACTGGGGAATTGCCTTGTCCCAGGAGGCACAGGAGAGGGTAGGAGTCAGCACCCCAGGTGGTTTCTGGAATCCAGAAGTGATGCCACTCGGGGTGGGGTCTGCCCTAGAGCCAGGGAGGAGAGGCAAGGGTATAGCGGAGCAGCTAAAGGTGGGCACAGGGCCAGGGCAGGTAGGGTTCCTACAGGATAGTGACATAGCTCTTTCCAAACCTTGGTTGACAGGGAAGTGACGGTCTGTGCTTGGTAGCTGGTCCCTCGCTGGTACAGGGACATGCCAGTCTCTGGGCAGCATGCAGCCTGGTCTGCAGAGGTGCCCCTTCACGATGGGCTTGGTTCACCAGGCACTTAGTGGGGGGCAGAGGGTGGCAAAGTAGAATGCACGGCGGCCACGTTGGAGCCCTGCTCAGCAGGATATGGACTTCACCATCCAATGTGCCCAGGACAATGTACTGGACGATGCCGGAGGACAACTTGGCCAGGCCAACCCCTCAGGACGTATTAAGTGCTTCAAGGATGCCAGTGGTGTCCCAGTGCCAGGGTGGGCAGCTGGGTCACAAGGCACCCCTTGAGCAGGGGAGGTGTCATGGGAGAGGGGGTTTGGCCCGGTATTAAAGGGGTTACACCCCATTTGGCCTCCCCCTGCTCTCACTTGGGAATCAAGGGGATAACTGGACTGCGGTCCAGTAATGTGTTTTTACCCTGCTTCAGCAACCAAATGTATATTCCCCTGTAAATGTGTATTGTTCCCATTCCAGTGTTTGCACCAACACCTACACTGGGATGGATGCGGGAGGGAAAGGGTTAAGGTTAACTCAGTGTTTATAGCCCTTTGTTCCATTTTCTCGCCTTTCAGGCTCCATTTTGCAGCTCTCCATAAGTCGCCATTGCAGCTCCATTCAATCCAATGGCGAATCCAGCGGTTTTGGGCCTGTTTCCATCGAAGACCAGCAGGTGGCGTCCGAGAGGAGGAGTGGCGGTTTCACATTGTAAGTCAATGGGGCCATTGACTTCAATGGGGATTCCTCAACGCCAACCTCCAGGAACGTGTTGGCAGCCATCCAAACCGCAGACCGCAAAAGCGGATACATTTTCTTAAAGAGAGCTTTTATCACTACTAGTTCAAGGTCAACTACAATTGGCGTGGGAACCTTAGGTTCTAGGACACCCAGAAATAAAATTCGTTTTGCACCTAGCTCCAAGGCATCCCCACACTCAACCACCACCGGGTCCAAGAATGAGGGTCCCCCGTGAAGGGTCGAGTTCAGCAGGAGGGTCGTGCCATTGACTCTAATGGCGGAGCGGAGGCCCCATTGAATCCCATGGTAGCGCTCGCCCATGCATTTCCTATGGCGGCGCCGGCCATTGATTCCAATGGGGGAAAAGCCGCGTGGCGTTAAAACGGCTAAGTCCGAAACGGTAAAATGTGTAAGTCCATATCTCCAGTTCTGCGAGGACCAAAGGGCTGGGATTTGGGTCGCATGTAGTCACTGCTCCGGAATGACTACATGGCCATTTCCAGCCCTCTCCGAACAACCAGACGGAGTATGGGCAAGTGTAAAGAACTGTGGTTTTCCCATAGACTTCAATAGCGGAGTTGCTCCATTAAAAGTCTATAGCGGCGGAGCCCATAGACTTCAATGGCGGAGTTGCCCCATTGAAAGCCTATAGCAGCGAAGCCCATGGACTTCAACGGCGGAGTTGCTCCATTGGAAGCCTGTAGCGGCGGAGCCTGTTGATTTCAATGTGAAACAGTGAAAAGCAAAATTTCATTTTTAGAGCGGAGAATCCTGCATTAAAGTAATAAGAATTTTAACTTGTTTTTTGTATCTCCGGTTCTGGAGGTCACAGAGAGCTGAAACTTGGCCACCATGGAGAGTCACCTTCAGCATGAGGGCATGGCAAGTGTCAGCCGACTGGGCCCAGCAGAACAGATTATTTTAATATGTTAAGGTATTAAAGTATGAATTGTATTTTGGGTCTGGTATGAAAACTCAGAGCCCATATGTTATGTTATGTAATGGTCAGGGGGGGAGACAAATGATATACAATAAAACCCCTGATCAAAGACTCCCCCACCCTGCTTGTGTATGCGAGCACAAAGGAATGCAGGACATGGGTACTTGATATTAAGTGTTGTAATTCACACCTTGGACAAAGGGTATCCTGACAAAGCCAGACTTGAAGACGCCAGTCATGTGGGAGGGGGGCTGAGAAACTAAGCCCCCTGATTAGAATATTACCCACCCAGTGGGCAGGTATTACAGTGCCCCTCAGGTGAGGTGGCAAGGAGAGATTGGGTGCAGGTAATTGTTCTCCAATGGCCTGTACTCAATAATAAAGTATAGGATTGGAATTACATATAAACCAGTGTCCATCCTATACTCGGTAGTCTTCGTGTCTTTTCGTGATGTCTACATCTGAACCTGTATTATGGAAGGAATTGCCAATCCTGTATCCTGATGGTTTCCTTGTCCAAACCCCTTAAGTAAGTGTCTATATTTTGCCTGTTATTTGTATTATCTGTTCACCTTCTTTAAGGAATAAAATCTAATTTATCATATCTAAGTCGTGTTCAATTCAACCCAGAGATATT
>WSYH01006395.1:0-38548 GCA_036426205.1 Ascaphus truei
TCTCTCTCTCTCTCTCTCTCTCTCTCTCTCTCTCTCTCTCTCTCTCTCTCTGTTTGTTTTGACTATTTATATATATATATATATATATATATATATATATATATATATATATAAGACACACAAAAGATGCCGCAGTCAAATCACCCCTATTTGACTAAGTAATCAGATAACCAAAGGTCAGGGTAAAAAGTAACCCTCTGGTGGTGCTACCGACCCAAGGGAAATATATAACTAAGAAAAAGAAAAAATAGGGTCAAAGAGGTGCACTCAAACACTGAATAATGAAAAATAGAAAAAAATGGACTTTATTAGCAAAAAGTATAAAAAACACATAAAACAGACCCACACAGATCGTATGACAAATCACTATGTGACACAGCGTAGAAACACCAAAGAGGTACAATAGGTCTGGTAAGAACCAAAACAAGATAACAATATATTATTGCAAATACAGTATACCATAACAGAACCAGGGGAAAAAAATAATTTTTCCCAAAGTAGTGTGACTAAGATCGGCCGAACCAATGCAATAGGTAATGATTAATATGAATGGTAAGTAAATCCAGACCACAGAAAAAATATATAATGAATATACATTTACCTCTTATTAATGGTAAAAGATGGTAAGACACATAGCAAATGCAAATAACGCCCCTGAGGAAGGTCCTATACAGGACCGAAACGTTGGATTTATATGTGCCTGCTTTTTTTTTTTCAAATACACTTTTGCAATATACCTTGAGTGCTGTTTTTTGTCTCCTTGGTGGGACACCTGGTTTCCTATCTCTATACACTGGCGACACACTTTATTCGAGCTCGGCTAGTCCCACGAATTTATATATATATATATATATACAGTGGTTGACAAATCACCAAAAAATCTACTCGCCACACAAAAAAATCTACTCGCCACCTAGTACCAAACGTGTGCTGCTTGGGCCAATATTTACTCGCCCGGGGGTTAAATCCACTCGCCCGGGGCGAGCAAATGTATAGGTTTGTCGAACACTGTATATATATATATATATATATTACTAATGCCTCTATTCTTCTCTGCTGTCCCTTGCATTGTGCAGGCTGCAGAGGAACATTAGCGGTTAAGCTTCCCATCTGCAGCCCCTGTCGCTGCCAGTGGGATGCATTACTAAGAAAATCTCAGTGTCTAATTTCTACAACCCTAAGTTTAGCTAATGTGTCAGCAATAAAAATACATATGATGGTTGGTAGGGGGATCAACAGCAATAGTCATTCTTTGGAGCCAGTTGACTGATGTCTGGAGCTCTTCCTTGTAACTGTAGACTCAAAAGGGGACCTCACTGATTTGGAGACCGGGGAAGGAGCTGCTTGGTGCTCATCGGAATTTTCCTGGAAACGGCTTGGCTTGTTGTAAACTTGAACTGCAGCATGGAACTCTTGTCACTCATTAACAAAAGTCTTGGCATATCCAAGGGCCAGGCAAGGCATTATTCGTTCCTGGTTATTTAGGCATATTCATGGTAGTATCAAGGATATACTTCTGAGTGCGTCCGGAACACTTCACATGCGTGCTCCGTAACCTGTAACTTTCATTGAACACGCCCATTGGAGTGTGAGTTATCAAACTGATCATTCGCTTTTGGGGACAATTAATATTCTAGAGGGAACATCGCAGGGTGCACCTGTTTGAATACCAGACCTTTGACTTTTATTTGCTTGTCTTTGTCTACATCTCAGTTCAGAACAGCTGGCATCAAATATCCCTGAACCAGAGCCCTGCTTTTAGGGAGCTTGGAATTACATGAAAAACAAGATCTTCAGGTGGCATCACTGAATATTTAGAGGGAGTATTTGCAACACATTTATTGTATCCCAGTCCCATTCTTACTTAAACTGCTCTCAGGCACCATTAGATTGTAGGCTAGGGCTGTAAACCACCATGCCGAGTAATCAAGACCAAGTTGCATGCTGTATGGTCCAGCATCCTTAATCGACCTGCTTAACAAACGTCTTCCTGTATGGCTGTCTTCTCCTTTGCAGCTGTGGAGCATTCTTTCTACTGTACTTGCTTGTCCTGTCTACATCTCAGCCCAGAACAGCTGATATATAATTTCCCTGAGCTCGGGCCCTGCTTTTAGGGAACTTACAAGGCAATTACTTGAGAAGCAATGTCTTCTGGTGGCACCACCGAATATTACGCGGGAGGGAGTTTTTGCAACACATTTAATGTATCCCATTCCCATCCTTACTTTAACATTCTTCTGCCAGAGGAAATGCAGCTGTCAACTTTTTGTTCTCAATCATATTTCAGTATATATATTTATATACCATAACATGTTACTTTCCTTGCCTCACCAGATTATATAAGACTCCTCCTTATACATGTATGTCTTTATTTGTATAGCGCCTTCCATGCACATAGCGTGTCGCAGCAGTAATACACGTGACATAATAGTATGACGCATACTGGGAATAAGTGCTTGAGACTGTCGGATTGCCCCATCGGGTGATCTGGGTTACCCCGATGGGTCGGTGCTGCGGCTCCCCTGCAGCTTCGGCAGGCAGGTCCCCAGCTCCCTGACCGCCTGCAATACTCTCTCTCCTCCTGTCTGCGCTGGGATCCAACTTCCACCCTGACCAGGGGAGGGAGCTGGGGGAGAGGGTCTGCAGAGTCTCCAGAGCGGCGCAGGAATGCTCCTCACTCAAATGTAAGTCTGTTGGGGGGCAGGGGGGTGTTAGAGAGAGTGTTGGAGTGAGAGGAAGAGAGAGAGAGAGGGGGTGGGGTGCCTCTTACCTTCTCTGGAGCAGCATCTCTGGCAGCATCGCGTTGTCATGGTGACCTGACATCAAATGACACCTCAACGTGACATGGCGACATGTTGCCATGACATCACATGGTGCTGGGTTGCCACGACAACACAACGTCACATGACGCCGCAACGCTGCAGGAGGAGGGCCGCTACTGAAGGAATTCTGGTAAGTGCGTCTGCTTGGAGTCAACGGCAATGCAAGAGATGTATAGTGTCAGCCATATCCTTATATTTATATCATGCATATACAGTGATTTATTTCATTAACATGACTACTTCCCTAAATGTGTTTGGGAGGTTAATTATGTGCACAGATGTATGATTAATACTTGTGAAGCAAGGAAGTCCCAAGATTTGCATGAAATATATTAATTAAAATACCCTAGCCTTAGTATTCCTGTCTATTTGATTCTATTATCCATTTGAATCCCGAAAAACATTGTTGTTTTTTGCCCAGTGCAGGTTTTATGCGTCTCAAGGTTTTTGTGTCCTTTATTTTAATTTGAATAGCCCTAATATGATAATTCTAAAACTTGTCAGCATCCCAGAGGTTTTAGGTTTCAACAAAAAGCAGCTGGCCAGCTTTGTCCATAACAAGAGGTAATTCCTAATGCATGAGCCTGTTTCCCAGAATGTTGATTGATTAGACACACATTCTGTTAAAAACAATTTAATGTTCACAATAAAAAAATAATTCTACTTTATTATGTGTTCACCTGAGAATTGAGTCAGCAGTGTGTGATATGGCTGTATAGTCACAACTAGAGATGAAAATGACTTTTTAAACAATGCACAATGTTTTTCTACCAACATTTTAATTTTATCACAAAATGCATCATGCAAAAATCAGAAATAAATGCACAGTTTAATGTAGTCAAGTCTGCTCAATGCAGAATGCCAAAAGGGAACTGCACAGCTTTGTACATAAGCTTCAACTAGGCCTTTGCTTGGACTGGGAAATGAAACAGGCAGTATCCTTTCAAACATGTACGTGTTCACTATGTTCAAATGAAAGGCAATAGAAGAAATATGAATACATAGAATTATTTCACAGAGCCTCGGTAATTAAGAAAGGGGATGTATGGTCTGATTTATGGGAAGAGGCTAGCTAAATTATATTTATTTACATTAGAAAAGAGGCATCTTAGAGGGGATATGATAACTACTTACAAATATATTCGGGGACAGTACAAGGAGATTTCAAAAGAACTATTCATCCCACGGGCAGTATAAAGGACACGGGTCATCCCATAAGGTTGGAGGAAAGGAGATTTCACCAGCAACAAAGGAAAGGGTTCTTTACAGTAGGGGAAGTTACAGTGTGGAATTCATTACCCATGGAGACTGTGATGGCAGATACAATAGATTTGTTCTAAAAAAGGTTGGACATCTTTTTAGAAAGGAAAAAGTATACAGGGATATACCAAATAAGTAAACATGGGAAGGATGTTGATCCAGGGAGAAATCTGATTGCCAATTCTTGGAGTCAGGAAGGAATTTAATTTTCCACTTATGAGACATAATTTAATAATATTTCACAGTTTTTGTTTGTTTATACAGTAAATATAAATATATGTCGAATATCTTCATCGTCTAAATTTAATATAGGTTGAACTCAATGGACATAGGTATTTTTTCAACTTCATCTACAACAGGAGTGGCCAACTCCAGTCCTCGAGGGCCACCAACAGGTCAGGTTTTCAGGATATCCCTGCTTCAGCAGGGGGCTCAATCAGTGATTTAGTCTTTGACTGAGCACTGATTGAGCCACCAGTGCAGAAGCAGGGATAGCCTGAAAACCTGACCTGTTAGTGGCCCTTGAGGACCGGATTCGGCCTCTCTTGATCTACTGTACTATGTAACTAATATTTTCACATTGATTTATTTATAAGATGTTTTACCGGAAAATAACACATTGAGGGTTACCTCTCCCCCCGCTATTTGACTTTACTGATTATCATGGTTACATGCTGTGCCGGCGTGAAACTTAGCTGTGCTCAGTGCCGGGGGATAGTGCGGGGCCACTTACCCGCTCCAGCATCTACTCCTGCTCCTCATCTCAGCATCATATGAGGTCGCGACGTCCCGTTGTCATAGCAACGGGGCGTCACATTGATGAGGAGATGCTGGAGAGGGGAGGTCGGATAAAAGGTAAGAGGCACTTACAGAGGCCCCGAGCAATCGGTTTAACAGTTGTGGGGAAGAGCGCGAGGCCTCTGTAAGCGCGGGGCTCGGGGCGACTGCACCAACGGCACCGACAGAAGGCCGGCCCTGTAATAAACATGCTTCGCTGTAAAGTCTGCACATCGTTTCTGAGCAGCCAGTTCTCAAGCAAAACTGGTGCAACCTCACGTCTTTTTGCGTCAATGTATCAACGGAATAGGACATTTGGTCACCGCAAGTCCCCGCCGTGTGGCCGCAGAGGGACCCTCCGCCTCAGCCGCTCCCGCCACCGGACACTCCGCCGCTGGCCGCTTCTACGATAAGGTACGTTTTAGTGTAGGGGGTTAACTTTAGGGGTTTAAGCCGTTAGGGCAGGGGGTTAACTTTAGA
This sequence comes from Ascaphus truei, assembly GCA_036426205.1. Taxonomy (NCBI): domain Eukaryota; kingdom Metazoa; phylum Chordata; class Amphibia; order Anura; family Ascaphidae; genus Ascaphus; species Ascaphus truei. The sequence continues at coordinate 5,340 of WSYH01006395.1, forward strand.
GGTTTAAGCCGTTAGGGTAAGGGGTTAACTTTAGGGGTTTGATCGGTTAGGGTAAGGGGTTAACTTTAGGGGTTTAATCGGTTAGGGTAAGGGGTTAACTTTAGGGGTTTGATCGGTTAGGGGTTAACTTTAGGGGTTTGATCGGTTAGGGTAAGGGGTTAAGGTTTTAGGGTAGGGCTAGCATTAGTATTAGGGGTTAAGATTAAGGGGTTTTAGGGTAAGGGGTACGGTTAGGGACCGTGGTGGCGACGCAGCTGGTGGCTGAGTGTCCCTGCGGGGAGGTCACTTGTAGCTAAACGCCGGAGGTCACGGCGAAACGGCCGCGGCTAACTGTTCCAGACCGATGTATCAAGGTGGCATTGTTCAGTATTTGCGCCGTGTCTGCCAGCCTGAGATACGAGAGTCAGGAGGAGGACCCGCCCAACGCACATATTATAATAAGATATATCAAATTCTGTGCATCATGTGTCACCGCACTCCCCTTCCCTCTGTGCCAAAAAATCTGCCAGGTCTAAGGTGACAGAAACCTCTCTGGATAACAATCTGCCATTTAAGTCAATAGCCGTTTTCTGCCACTTCGGAGTTTATTTAATCAGCTCCTAAATCCGAAAATTAAACATGTGTTCAGCATATGTTGCAAAGTGGGATCACACCTTTAAAGTGTTGAAATGACCGTAAAATCCCATAAAATACAAATGAAAAATTAATAACGAGTAATATTGATGTGATTTTTTTTTTGTGCATCACCTGAGTGAAAAGATAAATATTTATTGTCTGTAGTGAGCGTGGTTGTAGCAGGGAAAATAAACTGAACAGGGTGTATATTGAGATCATGGGGCGGATTTAGAAATGATTGGCCATTGCAAGGGGGTTCTAGGAAAAGCAGAACAATGAATAAACGACACAGAGATAAGGAGACATTAGATATAGAAAGATACAGCTGGTTAATGACACACAAATAAAGTGTATTGCAGAATAAAGTTGCACAGGTTCAGTCACTATCCAATAAAGCAATTGTAATCTGATTTATACACCTAGATTTCAAACTACAGACATAATTCCAGTAGGCCTATCGAAAATAAAAACCAAAGAACATTTATATTTTGATGTAAGATGGAAATTGCCCTCTTTGCATCAATTTTCCCCCAAACTTGATACATGGACGCCAATATAACCAGCCCCTCTCTGGTCTGTAACTGCCTACACGCTTGAATGTACTTGATGTACGTATGGATTAATCAGGTTAATTTGTTCAAATAACAGCTCACCACCCTTTCTGTTTACCATATGGTGCTGAAAATGGAGAAGTCAGCCCATGTCTGCCAAGCAGTGCTATGCCATAAAAGAATTCCCAATGACACCTTATGCCTCATTCCCTTCAATGAGACGGTGAGATGTCTTTTAGAGTCACAAGATATCTTATGGAATTGCACCACTTAGCAAATGTGGCTTGTAATTAGTGTATATGAAGAATGTCTATAGCATGACACATTATTCACAATCAATGCATTTAAAATATGTTATATTGTTGAATGTTATTACTACAGCGGGCATCAATACCACTTACCTGAAGAAAGAAGTCATTATACCGTTTCCAGTTCACTTGATGAAATTATATACAATAAAATACAGAAACGTCGCATTTAAAGGTAAGTCCCATGTGACTGTAGGTGGTTCTCCTGTGCATTTTTGTTATTTTCCTAAATCAATGAGTTATATTAATTACTTCTGTTTAATAAATGTGGCCTTTTGTGTCCAATCATATCCATAACATGTTCTGAAAATTGCCATTCTTCTTTGTGCCTGAATATCTTGTGTGTGTGTTTTTTAATCTATTGCCTATTAGTTGTACACAAAGGAGTTGTTTTTCTGCTGCCAATTAAAGCAGTGGCCTGCTCACAGAAGTAATATAATGCACCTGATGAAGGCCCCTGAGAGGTTGGAAAGCATGTAACATATCAACTATTTGTTGGTCCAATAAAAGGTATCACAACCCTACTCCCTCTCCCTCCTTTGTTACTGCGTGGAAGTAATATAATGTCATACGTTTGATCGTTTATATTTTACATGCTTTCTGGTTGCACCATTTGAATTTTGTTACAAAAGCACAGAGACCAGTTTTTGCAAAGCACCTTGGAAGCCAATTTGAATTGCGTTGTATTTTCTGATGAGTGATTTGCAAAGCCACACATTTTCATAGACACTTATTTGCTTACCTTAACCCAATGTTCATGTCATTTACCCACACACCACTAGCAATGTCACCCAGTATGGTTGGTGGTTTAGGATTTTGACCATTACTCTTTGCATCTGTAATCCCTTTCGAAGCCAAGGGGTCTGCACTGCTTGGTAATCCCCCCAGGCAGCAAGGGTGTGCATGCCTCCCAAAATCAACTTTGAACTAAACACTCCATATAAAAGACGGGCTAATTACCACCCTACATTTTCCCCAAAAGTTCTAAAGATCTACATATCTTTACTTTCAAGAATTGCCACAACAACAGAGATTATCGATGGTTGCCTTTTCCTGTCCCAGAAGCCTCTTGTCTCATTCTCACTTTTTATTGGCTGTCCATATCAAGTGAGGGCAGTGACATCATGAGAATGGAATTTCATCTGATTATATCATGTGGTTCTATAGAAGACAGCAATAATTGTCATGCGGCAGAGAGGATTACACCTTCACTGAACACCAAGCCAATCTTGCTGGTGACTCTTGGAAAGATATGTTAACAATTGCATTTGGGAATAGGTATTGGGCCAAACCAGTTCAAAATTAAATAAAACTAACGAAACAGCTTTAAAAACAACTTTCCACACACAGGTGACTTTCAGAAATGAAAAAGTATTTTCTAAAGTAAGTTGCTCACCCTAAATTAGATAAAGCTTGTCCCAGTAGCAGATGTTTGGGTAGAGGTACCATATTATCCCATAGCAAGGAAAGCGTCAGCGGAACCAAACAAATTTTAATCGACCAATTTGATACTTAAGGTCAGAAAACTTATATTTTTAAAGACTAGCGATTGTCAGGAGTGACTTCTAGACAAGACTTGTTGCTTTTGTGTATGTTATTATTGTAAATATGTTGTACACTAAACTGAGACACGTATCTTAGTTTAAAGCTGCAGACCAAGCTGTTGCTACATGTTTTGTTTTAAATAAATCAGTTCTTTACTATGAGAAAATACTTGTAGCATTTAAAAAAAAAACAACAACTCTGAATGAGATTTTTAATGTATTATAATGTTACAAGCATTTTTGTTTTCTATAGCAACCATTTACAAATGGTTACATTACAGGAATATGCCCTTCCTCTTCTGAAACACACCACCTTTTGAGCCCCGCCCTCTCTCTAGCAGTGCACCAATTGTATCTATTGACTGCCTGGTCACATGATCTTCCCCAAGAACTTTGCATTTTTGGTCCTCTTCTGCTGCACTGACAGCCATTTAGTGAACCCCCGAGCCGAATCTTTGCTGATCGATCACAGGAGAACGGATCGATCGGCAACTTAGCTAAATACTGATCATTGTGTGGATTGTATTGATGAATATATTAAAAGGGAAAAAATTAAATGGAAAAAAAAAATACAGCAGCTCGGACTGCAGCTTTAATACTTTTAATAGTTGGGCTTTGGTTCTCTCTGGAAGGAAAAGAAACGATACTTAAAGAAGCAGATGCGCATATAGAAACAGGTGCACAGAGAGAGATACTGGCATGCCGTGCACACACCCTGCGGGAAGTGGCTATTATAATGAAACTGCAACATGAATGTTTTTATCTGTTAAATCGGGTAGGGGTTTGCACCAATTTTGCAGAAGGGATGAATGATAACGATAGATAATAAATAAATCGTTCCCAATGCACACTTATACAGCAGAACCAGATACAGGTGGCACCGCGTGCCTTCTAATACCACTTTATTCCGGTATTTTCAATAGAGACGGTTATTTTACGTACTGCAGAGAGCAGAATGAGAACCGGTCTGACTATGGCCGGCGGTAAGTGTTACATTGAGGTAACATGGGAGAGAGCTCAGAAATCTCAAGCAGAACTCAACCCCATTTACCTTCATTTCCTGCCACTGACCTGCCAATATTCACACACAAAATGAATAATATCATTAAATACACCATGGTGCCGACAGTAAAGCAAAACAGTGCCGGAATCGCGTTACTGGAACATTCCCAACATGCTGATTTGTACAAGGGGTTGATTTGAAAGCTGTTTCCTAATGAATGCATTTGAAATGTTTTGGTTCGGGATTTTGGAAACTATTCTAGAACAAAACCTCTGCTATTCATTTCAGTTCATCGCAGTTATTGTTCGAAGGGGCTTATTCTAGTATCTGACGAAATCATTGCCAAATCGAGTGGTTTGGCATGGTTCTACCTCACGGTCTGGCATGGTCCTTCCTCACGGTCTGGCATGGTCCTATCTCACGGTCTGGCATGGTCCTACCTCACGGTCTGGCATGGTCCTACCTCACGGTCTGGCATGGTCCTACCTCACGGTCTGGCATGGTCCTACCTCACGGTCTGGCATGGTCCTTCCTCACGGTCTGGCATGGTCCTTCCTCACGGTCTGGCATGGTCCTACCTCACGGTCTGGCATGGTCCTACCTCACGGTCTGGCATGGTCCTACCTCACGGTCTGGCATGGTCCTACCTCACGGTCTGGCATGGTCCTTCCTCACGGTCTGGCATGGTCCTACCTCACGGAGCTGTAAAGTCCCACAACTGCCCCACTCTAGCCCCTAGAGGGCAGAAACGGCACCACAATATATATTAATTCAGTCAATCCCTTGTACATCTAATGCACCTCCTAATTATATCCATGTACATAAACAGTGTGGCACACTTCTGCAGCCCTTTCTCCCCGACACAAAGCCTCTAGTCCAGGGGTCTGCATGCAGCTCATTCCGCACCTAGATGTGGCTCTCCTCCGTCTGCAGGTTGCCGGTCCCCAGCTGCTGCCTCTCTCCCTCACTGTCCTGCTCGTGGCTGCGGGGGGGGTGCCCGGCCGGTGCTTTTCGGGCCTCTTGTGACATCGGCGCGCGTCGGAATTTGCGGCACATGCTCCCGGCGCGTACCGGTATGAGAGAGGCCCAACATGGGACAGTGCAGGAGGCAGCCCAGCAGCTGGGCAGATACCCGGCGGCAACAAGAGGCCCTACCAGTGCTGGCCGGGAAACCCCGCAGCCACCGGCAGGACAGTGAGGCAGAGAGACAGGCCCAATCTAGGTGTATGAATATATGCGTTGTCTTCCAGGTATGTTCAGTCACTGGTTTGCTTCTGCATGCGTCACATCCGCCTACGTCACGTCCTGTGATGGCTCTAGTGAAGGCGGAAGAAGCTGCCTGGTAATTCGGCCTCCGTGACTTGCCAGCACCTCCCCACACTGTTTCCCCGTAGCTCAGTGGTCTCCAACAGCTGATTCTACGCGTTTCGCTGTTGCTTCTTCAGGAATCCTCAGCCTTACCTAGAGCCGTCACAGGACGTGACGTAGGCGGATGTGACGCATGCGGAAGCAAACCAGTGACTGAACACACCGGCGTCCTTCTCGAGCAACCATCAGTTCTCTCCAATGAATTGTCTTAAATGTTAAAATGTTAGTGCATTACCTATATGCTTTTTATGTGCAATATACCCTTATTATATTACACTATTGTGCGCTCTCTCCTTTCTTTCTTCACATCCCTTGGGAGGTACATAGAGAATTTGTACGATTCTACTACATACCAAGCTTACTGTTACAAGATCATCATCCATAAGGCTTCCAATAAAAGAGGGTTTCCATTAAAGAGCTCCCATCAGAGAAAGATGGATCTCTGATACACCTGTTATATCTGAACTAATGTGTGAGTGATACTAACACAGATATTATTTTGGATTCCAAATATTTTATACCATCTTTATTTATTTATAAAATATTTTACCAGGAAGTAATACATTGAGAGTTACCTCTCGTTTTCAAGTATGTCCTGGGCACAGAGTAAAACAAATAATACATGGTTACAAGTACAGTTACATAAATGAACAGGGTATACATTATATACAAGACATTTCGTGCACAGTTAAAGAAAATATATATTATGAGCGTATGAAACAGTTACAGACCAGATTAAAGTGTGAGATAGCCTTAGATTAGAAAGAATTTAGACTGGAGGTGGATGTGAGAGTCTCCGGTAGGTTGTTCCAGTTTTGGGGTGCACGGTAAGAGAAGAAGGAACGGCTGGAGATAAGAAGGATACTGAAGAAGGATACTTTGTTGAGCCTTGGGACCATGAACAGTCTTTTGGAGTCAGATCTCAGATGATAAGTGCTGCATGTGGTAGGGGTGAGGAGCTTGTTCAGATAGCTAGGTAGCTTGCCCAGAAAGAATTTAAAGGCAAGACAGGAAAGGTGAACTTTGCGCCTACCCTCGAGTGATGACCAATCTAGTTCTTTGAGCATTTCGCAGTGATGTGTGTTGTAGTTGCATTGGAGAAAAAAAACGACAAATTGAATAGTAGAGGGTGTCAACTTTGCTAAGGTGGGTTTGAGGTGCCGAGTCATATACTATGTCTCCATAGTCAATAATTGAAATTAGCATCTGCTGTGCGATACGATTTCTGACAAGGAGACTTAGGGAGGATTTGTTCCTGTAAAGTACCCCTAGTTTGGCATACTGTAGGTCTTGGTTGTCAGGGTATCAATGTGAATCCCGAATGTTAATTGGGAGTCAAACCATATGCCCAGGTATATAAAACTAGTGACAGGGGTTAGGGTGGTGTTAGTGTTGGTTCTAATCTGGAGCTCAGTTGCTGGAAGCTTTAAAAATTTAGTCTTGGTCCCAAATACCATTGTTACAGTCTTGTCAGTGTTTAAAAACAGTTTGTTGTGGGAAATCCAGTTTTCGAGTCTCAAAAAGTCAGACTGAAGTATGTGTTGAAGGTCAGAGAGGCTATGGCTGTGTGCATATAGGATTATGTCATCTGCATACATGTGTATTGAGGCTTCCTTACAAGCTGTGGGAAGATCATTGATGAACACTGAGAAGAGTAGGGGCCCCAGAACAGAGCCTTGCGGGATGCCACAGGTGATATCCAGGGGTTGAAGTTAGAGCCTGAGATGGACACATGTTGGGATCTACCTGATAGGTAGGACTGAAACCAGTTTAAAGCATGCTTCCCTATTCCAGAGCTCTGGAGTTTGTTAAGAAGGATAGCATGATCAACAGTATCAAAGTCTTTGCAAAATCTAGGAATACTGCACCAGTGAGTTGTCCCCGTTCCATTCCACACTGGATTTTATTGCAAACTTTTAGCAGGGTAGTTATGGTGGAGTGTTTGGGGCGAAAGCCAGATTGGAATTGGCTATGGAAATTTGTCTTTGTATAGTAATCGCTTCAATTGGGAGTGGACACATTTTTTCCATGACTTTGGATAGAAATCGCTTCAATTGGGAGTGGACACATTTTTTCCATGACTTTGGATAGAATTGGGAGAAGTGAGATTGGCCTGTAGTTTGAGACAGTGTTTTTGTCCCCACTTTTGAAGATTGGGACAATATGGCCTGCAGACAGGATAGAGTTGACTATGGAAGCAATTGGTTTGGCAATAGCTGGGGCACCAAGTCGTAGGAACCTAGATTGTAATAAGTCAGGTCCACATTGGCTGGTTAGTTTTAATTTGAGGAGCGCTTGTGTAAACTCCTTTTCGGATACTGGACCAAATTGAAAGTTGTGGGCAGTGTTGGGTGGGGGTGGGGCTATGTGGGTACTCCAAGGATGAGATTCAGGTTTGTGGTTTGGGCTGCGTTTCGCTAATAAGCTTGTGGCACACCCCACAATCAGTAATCATTGAATGCATATGCAATGTCAGTGGGGTTTTACTTGGTTTTTGATGGTTAGAAGGCTGGAATATATTGTTGATAACCTTCCAGAAGTTAGCTGGGTTTGATGTATTCTGGTGGAGATTGTCAGAGTAATATTGTGCTTTTGCATGCCTTGTTTGCCTTGTGCACATGTTCCGCAGGCATCTGTAATGATTGAGGTCCTTGGTAGTGCCAGTTACTTTGTAGATTTTCACAAGGTATCCCTGAACTGGTAGAGGGCTATATGGTCAGTTGTAACCCATGGAAGGTGAGCCCTACATACCCTTATTTTGCATAGTGGAGCATGGGTATCGCAGAGTTTTAAGAACTCGGATTGGAAATAGTCGAGCGCAGAATCAGGGTCGGGAATTAAATTGATTCTGTGCCATGGGCAGATGGTAATGTCATCCAGAAACTGTTGTGGGTTAAAGTTTCTAAATGTTCTAGTGAGGAGAACTTTAGGGCTTGAATGGGGCGGTTTAATTTTCCTTACACAGTACACTATTGCATGGTCACTGAAAATATCAGGAAGGATGCCAGTGGATTGTATTCTGCTGGGATTTGAGGAGAGAATCCAGTCTAGCAAGGAATGGTTATGCGATTTCAGGTTTATCCGTGTGGGGTTGGAAATGAGTTGCGATAGGTTAAATGACTTGAGTTGTATCTGAATTTTGTGGTTTTTAGGGTCAAGCCAATTGAAGTTGAAATCCCCAAGAACTAGCAGCTCACTCTTCTCATTCAGAGAGGAAATGGAGCCAAGAAACTGGGTGATATCAGTCAGGGATTGTAGAGGGACTTTAGGGGGGCGGTAGATGCCAGCAAGCAAGACGGGCTTAGAAAAGGGGAGGCAGATTTTGCCAACTAGAATTTCAAAAGAGGGTGGGCTTGGGGGCAATTTAACAGTGTAAATTGTAAGATGTCTGCAATATAAAATAACATCCCTCCTCCTCTCTTTGACCTATCTCTCCTAGAAATGGAGTATCCCTGAATGGCGATATTTGCATCGGGAGTTTTAGGGGTTAGCCATGTTTCTGTAAGAACGATGGCATTGGGTTTATGTATAAGGCACCATGCCCTTAGTTTCTCCAGTTTGGGCAGCAGGCTCCGAATATTTATATGGGCAACAGATAGCCCTTTTTGGAATTTAAAGGTGGAATTCTCAGGGGCATGGGACAGAGTTGAAATGGGAGGACCTGGGTCAGGTTCAATATCACCTGCTAAAGAGAGTAATAGTATGAGTAGAAATTTGGGTAGTTGTTTGCAAGTTGTAAATTTGTGATGTTTGCCATTTGAGTGTGCGGTGGTTCGTGTGCTGGTTTTTAGAGTTCTCCACCAACATTCAATAGATAGTGCAAGGCTTTTGAGTAGTCCAGGGTGTATGGTGATGTTGGGTGTGGGCCAGGAGGGATGAGTTTGTAGTGGATAGAGGGAGTAACATATCCATGAGGCCAGGAGAAAGAAAAAAGTTAAGATACATAGCTTGTTCATTATGCCAGAGGTATGCAGTGCTGCATGGAGCTGTTGTGAGCCAAGTGAGTGTGTGCAGACTAAACAGCAGAGGTGTGCCTGTTCCTTGTCAAATGTTTTGCTGCATTGTAATGCTAGAGTCAATTCAGGGTTTCAGTGGACTGAGTGGGTGTGGGGTGTGAGAGGTAGTTTTGTGCAGTCAGTTTTGGGAGAGGCTACAGTGAAATAAGTTGTAAAGGGGTGGGGTGTTAAAATAACAAGGCTAACAAGCATGGGATCATAGTGTGGTCATATAAACTCACTGTTTGTTGCCTTGAGTAAAAGAGTTTGCAGAAATATGAAGTCCCCAGTCACCTCTAGTCAACTATAGTCTAACTATATATGGTCACTTTAAATGCATCACTCTTAAGATGTCAATGCTACCCTGCCAATGCAGGGGGGATATTTGTTTTATACAACTAAAGCAGTCACATGACCCTCCCCCCGCCCCAATAAATCAACTTATTCCAGTTTGTCAATTAGCACCACACAGTTAAGAGGGGGGAAAAAATCCACATTTTGATATTCAAACATACCAAGAGATCAATAGTACAAGCCGGGTGGGTAATTCTTTTAAAACAGGACTTGCACATCAGGGACATACCTGTGGAGAGAATGCAATTAGGTCCATGTCATATTAGCTGAGGTTATAGGTCTTGTATGAAGAAAAGTAAATATATAAAGTATACTCTAACTATATATTGTCACTTAAAATGATCACTTTATATGCAGCACTCTTAAGATGCCAATGCTACCCTGCCAATGCAAGGGGGATATATCTGCACTATTATATATTTTTCCTATTTTTCACATATCACCTCGAACTACAGTAGCGGCCGAGCTGAATCTATTGCGGCTGCCGCCGCAGTTTAAAAACAGCTGCGGGCGGCGCGCGGTTATCTTCGGCCATTTTCGGCCGGTTTTCCCGCGCCTCGGGCGCTTTCAATAGTAAGCGCCATTAGCGCTTATCTATTGAAGCGGCCGCCGCGCGGGAAACTACGTTTTAAACGGAGAACAGACCCGCGGCTAGCCCGCTATGCACCCGGCAAGCTTTAGAATAAGCTTGGCCGTGACAGTACAGCGCTCCACCTACCTGGAAGACAACGAAAGACTACATTGAACCTGGATAGTCATTTAAAGGGTGTAGAGCTGCTGTATTTATTTGTATTTCACATATAATATCTCACTGATAACGCTTTTTTGGTGTAGGTTATCTATTCACATATACCTACCTGGAAGACAACGAAAGACTACATTTAACTTTGTTAGTCATTTAAAGGGTGTAAAGACTGCACTCGCGTCTTAACACGGTTCGGTTGGAAGAAATCCTGCGCCATGACAGGGTTTTCGAGGTATACACCACATGATTTGTTCGAATAACGGCTGCGGCATCTGTAGATGATTTCACGAAAATGCTGGGCGCAGCAAATGTACAATTGTTTATAATTTGTGTGAACCTATGCCAAATATTAGCATATCTGTAGACTGCTGTAGTTGTTTTTAAACATGTGCTTTTTTAAAGGCACTTGTTTTTTATTCAGTTAGTGTAAAATAATTGAGTGATTGATTTATGTATTCATATTTTTTATTATTTATTGTAGGTAATGAATATTTAGAAGCTGGCTTAAGTAAGTTCTCCATCAGTGAGAAGGTGAGCTATCCTGTATTGTCTTTTCATGGTTATAGGACTGCAAAGAGGGACTAGACAGTGAGAAGAACTTATTTGGTACCTAGCAGTATTTCCATGATTCAATGGTGTGAAGCTGATTCTAACGGGCAGTTAAAATGTGGAATTCATTACCCATGGAGACCTGTGATGGCAGATACACCTAGAATGCTTAAAAAACGTTTGACCTCTTTTAAAAAGGAAAGGTATACAGGATTACCAAATACTAACTGGGAAGGATGTTGATCCAGGGAGTAATCTAATATTTGGAGTTAGGGGAATTATTTTTTCAGTTGATATTCAACTGGGGTTTGTATGCCTTCGCTCTGGATCATCTAAGTAGAAATATAGGATAAAGTATTTGTTGTCTACATTTAGCATAAGTTGAACTTGATGGAGCGTACTGTATGTCTTTTTTCAACCCCATCCACTCAAAAACTATGCACCATAGAATTATAGTAAAACAGCAAAAATTCCATGCATCATAGATAAAATTAAACTCCTTACCTTGTGATGCACTCCAAAGGATAGACTAAGGGGGCTATGCACTAAACATGATAAGTTATTCTCAGAGCGCAAAGTGCTTTTAGAACGTGATATTGCGCTCAGCGCGATTCACTGAGCAGTGATAACAGGCACTTGCGCTCTAAAAAACAAGTCCCACTAAGCTCGTACGATCAGCTAAATGCGCTGATTTCTGACCAGTTGTGTGCGATATTTAAGCTACACTAAGTGATTGTGCTTTAAAAATGCGCCGAAAAAGGTACGCCAGCTCAAGTGCAGAACGCTAAAGGCGAAGGACTTAGAAACATTTCTTTGTTTTCATTTTTTGCCGGCACACCATCCATGCCGTACAACAGGCCGCGGGTATCCCCGGCTGACCCCATGGAATTTCACGTGGATCCAGCGGGCATCCGGGGGTCCCAGCGGATTTCCGGACGTCTCTGGCGGAGCCTGTCGGTACCAATGGTGTGTCCCAAAAAGTTATCATGTAGTATTGTGTAAATTAAATAAAACCCACCCCCCTGCCCCCTAGACACATTACCAATCCCAAGTAAGTGGAGTCAATATTACTATTATCCACAGTATGGATAATAATGCATTTGCCCATTTACAGAACATGAATCAACCAATAATTACATTATACGTATTGCACTTTACCTTTACCATGCACGCATGATGAAGGCTGTCGTCATCCTCATCCCGGGCCCATGTCCCCTCCGGAGCTGGCAAACAAACACAGAATAAAATAGCCAATGTAATGTCCCCTAACCCCTTAATTACCTAGCGGTTAATAACCGCTAGTAATTAAGGGGTTAACCCGCCCTCCCACCACTCACTCAGGAGCCAACCACCCTCCCCCACTTACCCCACCATGAGGCCTAACCATCCTCACCCTTTTTACCCACAGGGGAATACATGACCTGACTTGGGGACAAATATCCACTTCCCCCACCCCCCACTCAAACAATAAACATCAACTATATTTAATAAACATACATACCCACCCCATAATACATGATTTATTCTTTAATAATAGTCGGTTAATACCCAAGGCCCACGGGAGTCCCCCGGTGGTCCTGGCAGGTGTCCCAGGACCCCACAAGTGTCCAGAGGGGGGTCCCCAAGGGACAAATTGTAGGGGGGGGTGTGTATTGCACAAAGTGTGGGGTTGCCCACAGGGTCGAGGCGGTAAGGGTGTCCCGGCAGATGGCCGTGGTTTCTCCAGGTGGTCTGCGCGGGTCACCGTGGCGCCAATGGGTCTCCAGGGTGGGCCTGGGTGTGTCCTGGGGCGCCCGGTCAGCCCCACAGGTGTCTGAGGGTCCTAGGGTGGTTTCCAACGGAGGTTTGGGTAGCCCTGGGTACCCCCCCCCCCCAAAACAACAGTACCAGTAATGTGCAAAATATCTATTATCCAGATATGGATAATAGATTATTTTGCCCATATTAAACACATAAAAACAGCATCAAGAACGTAAATAAATAGAGTTCTACTTACCCCCTGACAACAAGTGATGCGGCATCGTCATCAAAAGGCCTACATTGGAAAAAAAAATCATTGCAAATTCTTTCAAATGCGAGTTAACCCCTTAGTCACCTTAGAGGATAGTACCGCGACAGTAATTAAGGGGTTAATCCACCCTGGCCCGATACCAAACCTTCACCCATTCATTTATACAGTGGTATAATATAAAAAATAGAATATAAATAATCGATAGATATAGGATATCTATGATATAAAGAGATATATATATATATATATATAATTATATTATATATATATAAATAATATAATATATTATATATATATATAATATATATATCTTATATATATAATATACGATATATATACAAATACAACTGTATGCTCATCTGCATGTCTTAGGCAGGTCTGCAACCCTGCCTTTCCCCATTATCACCCAGCATACAGCACTTCCACTGCAGCAAGGGATTCTGGGAAATGACAAGCAAATGAGCACACAGTGTCACTTTTTGCCTCAAAAACTATTTTTAACATGGTTCCCTATAGGCTTAAGCTTGCTGCATGGTCACAGCTTTGAGCACAGCCACGGTTAAGGTGCATACCCAGAAAACCACCCACAGACAGCTGTTTCGACCTCAATGGGTCTCATCAGTGTGGGGTTGGTTTTAACTGGGTATGCAAAGAGGCTATGGGATAGGCTATACCATAATACTGAGTTAAGTTATGGTGAGTAAAAAAAGTGACCTGGGATTGCAAGCCAAATTTAGTTCCAGGACGGTTGGAGATAACTCCCGGTGAAGTGATTTCAAGTCCTCCGGAGGAAAGAGAGCGGTGGTGTCAGGAACTTCATGTGATTTGAGTTCCAGGACATTTTGGGCTAAGGCCCGATCAACTAAAGACTATTGTTTTTCATTCATTTCAGCTAGGAAAGTTTAGTTTAGTAGCCCAGACCCCCAGTAAGTGTGTCTTTATTATGTATTTTGTGTTCCACTGTGTATTTGCCTATTTTAAGTGAATAAACCACAATTTATTTCATTATCTCGTTTTGCTCAATGAATGATCCCGGTGTAATGCGTAGCTCACCACCGCGAGTCGTGACAGTACCCCCCTCCGGGTGATTCCAGTAGGGTTTCAGATATACAAATTCTGACCACAGAGCAGTCCAAACAATCCAGTGCTCTAAAATAAATGATTGTAGAGGGGTGTGACTGGTGATACGCTGTATATAAGTGTCTCTAAATATTGTAATAGACACACCATGTGTGTCAGCCTGTGAGCAATTGCCAGTAAGGATAATGTATAAGAAGGTAATGAGTAAACAAAGATAGTAAATGAAAGGCTTGTTACCGAGTGGATGCCACATGCAGCACGATCACGTTGTAGTAAAATTATTCACTGGTAGGTGAAGTGGGAAAGATGATTATAAATCTTGTGCAATCACTGGGAGCCAGCTTCTCCTCCAAGAGCAGCCTTTGATGACGGGCAGCGCGGCGTCAGGAAATAGGGGAATCCCCGCGATAGAGCTCAGTAGCCACAGCAAGGGCAAATCCCTCCATATGGTAAAGGGGGGTGAACGGGCCCCCAACCCGAAGACTCCATCACTGGACAGACGCAGCCCCAGTGCGGCTCGTCAATGATAAGTAGCCGCCTGCCTCTTTCACCGGAATGGGTTGCTGGGTATAGCAGGGAGGAGGTCACAGCTGGTATCCAAATGAAAGCTTGCAGCAGCGTATCACCAGCGGCGTGCAGCCAGGTAAGGAGTAGTAGTCTAGAGTAATAGAAAAAACCGGAGCACAGCCCACCAGCACATCACAGGTCACGAGGGTCTTCTTTAGAATGGTTTATTGATAAAAGAACATAGGGCAGAGTTCCTAGAGACGCTCTGACATGTTTCGCGCACAGGGCGCTTTATCAAAGAGTGGTCTGTTAGGACACACAACAGCTCATATATAAAGGATATTACTTGATTACCGCAGGTGTATAGCATGAGGATTTAGCTCCATCTACCAATCATGAACAGAATAAGTAGATTAATGGGTAATCAAAAAGGGACTAACACACATATCCTAATACATGGGCAAAAACACATGTTTGTACTGCAAGTACAACAATGAAAAATGATAAAAACAATATTTAATCAAAAAATAATAAAAACACTATAAGGTACCAAACAATGGTGGATTCGGCGCAACTGCGCATGTCCGGATCAGAGAGACTCCTGAAGTACTTCAAACAACTTTATTGGTCGTACACACAAGGGCTAACACCGCAATCTCCCCCTCTACGCGTTTCACCTTCACAGGTAGGGCTTCGTCTTGGAGTCCTACCTGTGAGGGTGAAACGCGTAGAGGGGGAGATTGCGGTGTTAGCCCTTGTGTGTACGACCAATAAAGTTGTTTGAAGTACTTCAGGAGTCTCTCTGATCCGGACATGCGCAGTTGCGCCGAATCCACTATTGTTTCAGCCTTTACCTAGACGGTGGCACGCAGGAGCAGCCGAGGGAGCAGACCCCAGACCGGAGTGCAGGTGAGGTAAGACATCTCTATTCCCCCTGCACCGGTTGTTATTGAGGTGATACGAAGCTCCCCCGTGTGATGCCCCGGTATCTGACGCATTCAGAACACTGCCCTGCACACGGAAGCGCAGGACAGACACATTGACATTTACTATAAGGTACCACCCTAGGTCCAGAAATCAAATGAATATATAACATTATCATAAACACCAAGATTCAAAGACATATGAATAGATGTAACACATATAAAAGTATGTATATGTAAATTGCGTGGGACGACTGGATCTAGTCTATCACTAAAGATAATGAACAGATATTGAAAAAGTGACCATTTGTCAATTGGTTGAATAACCGCTGAACCAATAATCAGTGGTACATTCCAAACCAATTATTAATCCATGAGAAAATGTTTAAGCTCCCATTCTACGTTTAACCACTTAGGGTATAACGTATCCATGGTAAATATCCAATGCATCTCTCTCTTGTTGAGGGTGTTGAATCTATCATCCCCTCTAACCCATGGGGGCAATGTATTCAATCCCAGAGAATTGGAAATTAGCAATGCCCCCTTTGGGACACTGCAGAAAGTGTCTTGATACCGGGTGTTCTAGATCTCTCTTTAATAATAATAATAGCATGTTTTTGTATAGCGCTGCTAGTTATACGTATCGCTTTACAGAGACATTTTGCAGGCACAGGTCCCCTGGAGCTTACAATCTATGTTTTTGGTGCCTGAGGCACAGGGAGATTAAGTGACTTGCCTAAGGTCACAAGGAGCCGACACCGGGAATTGAACCAGGCTCCCCTGCTTCAAACTCTCAGTGCCAGTCAGTGTCTTTTACTCACTGAGCCACCCCCTCTCCCTAATTTATTATTAGTCTAACATGTTCTGCCATTCTGGTTTTGAGGGGCCTAATGGTTAGTCTAACATGTTCTGCCAATCTGGTTTTGAGGGGCCTAATCGTCCTCCCTATATACTTTTTATTACATCCACAGGATATCATATATACCACGAAACTTGTGTGGCAATTGATAAATGTGGAAATTTTGTAATTAAATTTGGGGTAAATCATTTGAAGTTGTTTGATAGATTTAGCATATTTACACAAACTACATCTTCCACATGTGTAGAAACCAGAAGGAATATTCGATAAACGATCTGGTGCAGAGGAAAAAAGGCTGGGGGATAGCGAAGATGCCAATGTTCTGGCCTTTTTAAAAACAAACATAGGGCCTTCTTTAGTGACCATAACAAGGTCCGAATCTAGTTTTAAGGTATTCCAATGTTTATGGACAATTGATTTGATTTGGTTCGCCTGACCATTGAATTGTGTAATGAATAAAGGACTGACAAACTCACGTTTCTTTGTTTATTTATATTTAATCAATGTTTTTCTATCTAGGTCACTGGCTTGTTGAAAAGCTATATCTACATCTTTCTTGTCATATCCCCTCTTCTCGAACCTTGAGATAATGTCCCTGGAATATTTGACAAATAGTGTCTCATCTGAACATAATCTCCTGTATCGAAGAAATTGCCCTTTGGGGATCCCGCGTATAAGGGATGACTGCTCCTTGCGTGGAGAAAGGAGTTTCTTGAATTGGGTTTCTTAAAGAGATTAGTCTGTATAACATTGTTTAAGTCAACATTAAACGTCACGTCCAAGAAATTGATATGATGAGTATGTGTTTCCATAGTGAATTTTAAATTAACTTCGTTAGTGTTGTGTTTGAAAAAAAGTGTTGAGTGAATCTGAATCCCCATCCCAAATAAAAATCAAATCGTCAATATAGCGTCTGTAAAAGACGATGTGTTGATGGTGAAGATTGGTGCAACTAAAAATGTGAGAAGACTCCCAAAAGCCCATGAATAAGTTGGCATAAGAAGGGGCGAAGGAAGTCCCCATTGCTGTGCCTTTCTTTTGAAGAAAAAACTGTGTGTCAAATAAAAAATAATTATGAGTGAGTAAAAATAAAATACTATCTTGAATAAAAGTGCTCTGTGCAACCAAAAGAGTGGCTAAATTCATAAAGTGTTGAGTGGCTAGAAGACCGTGACCATGTGCAATAATAGTGTAAAGGGACGTGACGTCCATGGTGACCCAACGGTAGTTTGTATCCCACACTACCTCCTCCATCGCCAGCAGGGTTTCAGAGGATATTTCTGGTGGAACCACCTGATGAGTTCAGGGGCATGGATCTGGTGGTGCGAGACCCAAGAACGCTCCTCTGGACCATATCCCTTCCAATGGATGAGGTACTGAGTGGTCCTTCTAGAAATTCGGGAGTCGATGATGGCCTGGATCTCATACTCCTGTTGTCCCTGTACAAGACGAGGAGAAGGTGGTGTGGGAATATGATCCGGAAACCGGGAGCTGTGATAGGCAGGTTTCAACAAGGAAACGTGAAATACAGACTATATTCTCATAGATGCTGGGAGTTTTAGACGATATGCCACCATGTTTACTCTCTCCAGGACTTGGAAGGGACCCAAAAATCTTGGTTCAAGCTTGGGAGTAGGAGTCTTCAAACGTATGTTTTTGGAGAAGAGCCACACCTTGTCTACTGGACTGAACTCTAGAATCTCCCGACGGTGGCGATTTGCTTGAGCCGTCTGCCTGGACGCCGCTCTCTTTAAATTGTCCTGAGTTTTGGTCCAAGAGGACTGCAAGGTCTGGACCCGGTTATCTGCTGCTGAAACCCCGAAGAAGAGCGCGTGATGGGCAGATGTTCTGGATGGAACCCGTAGTTTGTGACGAAAGGAGAGAGTTGCGTAGACTCATTCTGCAGGGAATTGTGGATGAATTCTGCCCAGGGAAGAAGTTCTGTCCAATCATCTTGTGTCTCCGAGACAAAGCAGCGCAGATACTGCTCTAGGGACTGGTTGGTCCTCTCCATTTGCCCATTTGTCTGGGGGTGGTATCCGGAAGAGAAGTGCAAGGATATGCCCAGTCTCCTTGAGAAGGCCACCAGAATCTGGAGACAAACTGGGTGCCTCTGTCGGAGATGATGGTCAATGGTACTCCGTGAAGATGGAAGATCTCCCTGGTGAAGATGTCCGTGAGGGTAGGAGAATCGGGGAGACCACAGAGCGGAACAAAATGTGCCCGTTTGCAGAAGCGGTCAGTAATGACCAATATAGTATTCATGCCCTTGGAGACAGAGAGCTCTACAATAAAGTCCATCGATAAATGGTTCCAGGGGCGGTCAGGGATGGGTAGTGGGTGTAGGAGTCCTTGGGGTCTACAGCGGGGAACCTTGTTCCGGGCGCAAATGGTGCAAGCCTTGACGAAGTCGCTGATGTCCTTACGCATGTTGGGTCACCAAAAGGTCCGTTCTATGAGGTCCGTAGTTCTTTTGGTGCCAGAATGTCCCGCCGTCTTCTACTAGTGACCCCATTCCAGAATCTTCCCCCCGGTATTTGGGAGAAGCGAAGAGACAACCGTCCGGGACCTCCAGGCCCTCCGGAACCTTGGACTGATCCACGAGAATTTTATGCAAAACGTCAAAGGTGTTGGAATAAACTGTATAATGTACTTGGACGGAAGTATGGTCTCTGCTCTGGCCTTGGCTTTGTTCTTGCTTAGGAATTGATGAGAGAGTGCATCTGCCTTTAGATTTTTGGACCCAGGAATGTAAGAAATTATATAATTAAAATTGGAGAAGAAAAGAGACCAGCGGGCCTGACAAGCTCCCAGCCGGCGAGCGCTCTCCAAATACATGATGTTTTTGTGGTCCGTTAGAATGGTTATTGGACTCTTCGTGCCCTCCAAGAGATGCCTCCATTCCTCCAATGCGAGTTTAA
The DNA here is from genome assembly GCA_036426205.1 of Ascaphus truei. Classification (NCBI taxonomy): domain Eukaryota; kingdom Metazoa; phylum Chordata; class Amphibia; order Anura; family Ascaphidae; genus Ascaphus; species Ascaphus truei. Next base: position 24,673 of record WSYH01006395.1, read on the forward strand.
TGGCTAATAACTCCCTGTTGCCCACGTCGTAATTCTGTTGTGCTGGAGAATTTTTTTTTGAAAAAAATGCATGGGTATGTAAATCGGAAGAAGGTGACTTTCTTTGAGAAAGGATGGCGCCGGCTGCAACATCCGATGCATCCACTTCCAACGTAAATGGGAGTTTGGGATTGGGATGGATCAGGACCGGTGCTGAGACGAAAGATTTCTTCAGAAAGTCAAAGGCTTGAACAGCTGCAGTAGGCCAAGAGGAGACATCGGCTCCTTTCCTAGTGAGGGCAGCGATGGGTGCGACAATGGACGAGAAATTACAAATAAATCTTGGGTAATAGTTCCCAAAACCGAGAAACCTTTCAATGCCTTTGAGAGAGATGGGAAGCGGCCAGTCCAAGATGGATCTCAGCTTGGAAGGATCCGTCGCGAACCCGGAATCCGAGATGATGTACCCCAGGAAGGTGGTAGAGGATTGGTGAAAATTACACTTCTCCAGCTTGGCGTAGAGGTGGTTCTGACGAAGCCATAGAAGTACCTGTTTGACTTGTACAATGTGTTTTGGAAGACTCTTTTAGAAGATCAGAATATTGTCGAGATATACTATTAGAAAAACATTGAGAAGATCCCTGAATATTTCATTTACGAAATTTTGGAAGACCGCAGGAGCATTGCATAAGCCGAATGGCATAACAAGGTACTCGTAGTGCCCGTCTCTGGTGTTAAAGGCCGTCTTCCATTCGTCGCCTTGTCTAATCCTTACCAGGTTGGATGCGCCGCGTAGATCCAATTTGGAGAAGATGGTTGCCCCTTGAAGACGATCGAACAATTCGGAAATCAAAGGCAGCGGATACTGTTTTTTGATGGTAATTTTGTTTAAGCCACGGTAATCAATACAAGGCGAAGGGTGCCGTCTTTTTTCTTGTCAAAGAAGAAGCCCGCCCCAGCGGGGGAGGAAGACTTTCTGATGAACCCCTTCTGGAGATTCTCTCAGATGTAATCCGACATAGCTTTAGTCTCTGGGAGAGAGAGGGGGTATGATCGCCCTCTAGGAAGGACGGACCCAGGCAAGAGGTCAATAGGACAGTCAAAGGGTCCGTAGGGGGGAAGGACCTCGGATTTGACTTTGTCAAAGACGTCCCTGAAGGATGAATAACAGTCGGGTAGGGAGCACTGTACCTCCTCGGAATTCTTCACACTACAAATGGTCTGCCGGGGGGTGCCGCAGGTCATGGAGCACTGTTGATCCCAGGATATGGGTCTGGGTTTGAGCTACTCGATGTGTGGATTATGGCGCCGGAGCCATGGTAGACCCAAAATGATCTTGGCCGACGGAGAGTGGATGACATCTAAGGATATCTTCTCTCTGTGGTTCTGCTCGACCAGGAGGGACAGTTCGATGGTCTGTAGGACGATAAATACCGGCTGCAGGGGACGACCGTCAATGGCCTCAAGTCCTACCGGAATCCTCTTCCTCTCAAGCAAAATATTCTTCTTCCTAGCGAACTCGTGATCAATAAATTTCCCTCCGGAACCGGAATTGATGAAGGCAGATGCAGCGACCGAGAAGCCAGGGGCCAAAAGAGAGACTGAAATCAAAATTCTGCTAGGTAGTTGTTCCTTGATGGTAGAGGATATGGCGAGCGTTCCCATGGAGACTCCTCTGGATCTCAAGGGGAGCTGGCGTTTCCCGACTTGGGTGCCGGCTTGAGGGGGCATTGAGGAACGAAATGACCAGGATTACCGCAGTATAAGCAGAGTCCACAAGATCGTCGACGCTGTTTTTTGGAAGGGGACAGATTGTTACCCCCAAGTTGCATGGGCTCCGGAGCGTCAGTCGCGGGAACTTCTGGAAAGGAGAAATGAATAAGAGAAGTCCTGTGCTTTACCTGATGGTGATGAGCGCTCGGACTTCCTCTCTTGTAGTCGTTGGTCCACTCAAATGCAGATCGCAATGAGTCCCTCTAGGTCACTTGGGCGTTCATGTACGGTGAGTTCGTCCTTCAGCTGTTCGGAAAGACCCTGCCAGAAAACAGAAGAGAGGGCCTCGTCATTCCACGCCGTCTCAGCAGCAACTGTCTGAAACTCCAGGGCATACCTAGCCACTGGACGGTCCCCTTGAGAGATGTGGAGAAGAGATGAAGCTGCTGTGATCTTCCGGCCTGGGGTATCGAAGACGCGCCAGAACACATTTGTGAATCACCCAATGTCCTGTGTAAGATCGCTTCTCTGCTCCCAGATGGGTGAGGCCCAGTCCAACGTGTCACCTGTAAGCAGTGAGACAATGTAGACTACTTTGATTATGGAAGAAGGGAACCGGGAGGGAGTCAACTCAAATGTATAAAACACTGATTGAGGAACCCACGACATTCTAAGGGGTCTCCGGCGTACCGATGGGGAGCAGGAAGTCGCGGGTCAGAAGAGCAGGGGTTAACTGGAGGAGTAAGCAGAGGTGGAGGAAAGGTGGGAGGATTAGCCTGCTGCACTTGGACAGAGAGAGTCTGGAGGTCTTTCTGTAGTGCGTCCATCCGAAGGTCAGACTGTTCTAAATACTTCTCAAGCTTGGAGAACATGGCGGCATGAGATGCCACCATATCACCCACCCCAGCGGGGTCTATATTTGTGCGGCTGAGCATAATGTTACACTGTGCTCGCCACAATCTATATGAGACCCCTGTGCTGAGATGGGAATAGTAGCCACCAGCCACAGACACGGGGACCCCATCCAGAATGTAGAGTAGTCTTGCTGGCCGAGTCTGGGACAGGAGAAATCAGAGTAAACGTATACTTGCCGGGTCCGATGCGGGGGAGGTTCAGAGCGTGTGAGGTACTATTGCCAAGGTCAAAACTGGAGAAGAGCGGATGATCAAAGTCCAGAGCCAGGGGTCAGGGCAGGAGAGATACGGATGGTCAAAGTACAAGCCAAGGTCAGGTTTCCAGAGAGCGAGGGTTCCAAAGGCAGGCAGAGTCGGTACACAGGTAAGCAGAACTAGGACAAGGTAACAAGACAAGGAAGGCAGAGGCAAACACAAGGTAACGTGAGTCTATGCTCAGCTGAAGTGCTAGTGGCATAGCTGAGCACAAGTAGCAGGTAATGACCAACCACCCTAGGGGGTTGAGTGGAGGCGTAACCTTCATGGAGGCCAGGGATAGGCTGAAGGGAAGAGAGTGCTGGCAGTACTGGAACTAATGAGTTCCTCTTGACTCCTCGCTCGGGGGTGTTGCACATGCGTCGCACGCGTGCGTCACATGCCGGTGACGCGTCTTGCCTCTGCCTTCCAATCCTGCAATGCGGGGTCTACACCTGCGCAACGCATCAGCGGGGACTGACGCTCTCATGGGGAGTGCTCTGTGCATGCGGGGAGAGGCACGTGACGGAGGAGGACAGCGCGGAAGGTTGCCAGCAGGTGTCGGGATAGAACGGAGGTAAGTGCAGGCAAGCAGAGTCTGCGCAGGGATGCACGAGGGACCGCGAGTCGTGACACAGACAGAGCCTGCACACTTCCTGTGCGCTGCACATACGAACCACCACTGGGATGCCCTCTGTGAGGGCCTCTGGATCGTGACGGACAGGTGAGGGTTAAGGGGACAGAACTGCCGGAATGGCGAATCCTCACACCTGGTAAAAAGTTGTAAACTGCCTGGCCTCCCGTGACACTCTCAACTGTGGAAAAGCTGATAGTATACTCAGGAAGGCACATAGTACAAATTGAATACAGTATAGTAACTATACTATAACTGTGACCAGGCAGTTCATTTTAACCGATGATTGGAGTCAACTGGTTGTTGATGACTTTATGAGCGGTATCCTGAGTGCCATAGAATGTTGAAATATATCCAAAGCTAGGTACCCAATAAATTATATTTACTCCTAACAACTGGTGTTGGTGTTATTCATGTGTGCACTCGTGGCTGTGATCGACAATCCGAATCAATCTCTTGAATAAGTAATTTTATTGTCAGAACATTAGTACACCCAGGTTATTTGAAATAAAAAAAAAGATACACAGTAACTTAGGAATTTTGTAAATAACCAGAAACTGCCACATGTTGCAAATCTAGCATTCCCTTGTCATCAAGCATTATAACAAAATTTAAAATACCCTGTTAGCCCTTTCCATCACATTAAGGGATGATGTCACATCAATTTGAACTAATGTGACCCATCACATGGTACAGCAACCAATGGTATTGTCTCCAATCCCATTGGCTGTAATACTACAGTATGTGATAAGAGACGTGGTTTGAAGGATGTGACGTACCTCCCTTGGAGATGAGATCACATCCTTAAAAAAAAAAAAAAGAGAGACGGGCAAATGATACAGCATCCAATCGGATTGAGCTGTACCATCTGACCCTAAAATGTGACATCATGGGCCATATAAAAGGCAAATACGTCTCATTTTAACAGAAGATCTTGACAAGGCAACATCTGTTCGGATTTACCATGTGGTACTTTGGATTGAAAGAAAGAAGATGGAAGAAAATAAGAAAATAATTAATTACAGAAGAAAATAGAAGACGATGAGAGAAGATAAAATAAAGAAGATTTTGGTACCTGATCCTGATCTCCAAGGAGGATGGAGATGGATTGCCGGTGAAGACATCGCGGGTCGAGAGATTCCAGATATGCTGTGATTTAGAGTGTGAAGACTTCTAAAGGTAAGATAAATATTGAATGTATGTAATTGTGTTTTTTCATTGTATTTATTTCTTTTTATGTTTCTGATAGCACATTGACTGATAATGTATTAATCTGTGCCCCTTTAGGATATAGATAAATACAGTGACAGGCTATACATATTTTGGCAAATGTTTGTTTTCTATTAATTGTTATTTTTTCGATTTCTGTTTATTGTTTGAATTAAATTGTTTTGAATTTGGATGGCTTGTTTTTAGAAAATTTTGGATTGGTTAGCGTTTTAAATTAATTATTTGTTTTGGTTAGTGCTTTTATTTCTTTAATTGATTGGTTGGCTAGGGGAATTTTTTATTTGATTGATTTAGTAGTTTTATTTCTTTAATTGAGTGGTTGGATAGGTGTTTAATTGTTTGGATTCTTATGTTTTGGAATAATATAATTGAAACAGGTTTTTGGGGGTGCTTAAAGACAATTATATGACTCAAATTATTTAGGAACCAACCAGGAGAGGGGCAATACTGGATTTGGTAATATAAAACAATGTACAAGTATTACCATATATTCAAGTCCTGGAACATTTGAGTAACAGTGAGCATAACATGGTCTCTTTTGAAAAAAATGATCAAAAAAACAGATTACTTGGGTTCAACAAAGACCTTAAACTTTAGAAAAGCAGATTTTAATAAATTGAGGGCTAAGCTACAAGTAATATATTGGGGTGATGTGTTTGCAGGGAAAATTTTAGAAGATAAATGGGCAGTCTTTAAAACATTGTTAGAAAAGCACACTCATCAGTGTATACCCTTGGGTAATAAGTATAAAAGAAATAAGTCAAAACCAATGTGGCTAAATAAACAGGTAGGAGAGGAAATGGACAAGAAGAGGAAGGCGTTTAGATTCTTTAAGTCAGAAGGGACAGAGACATCGTATCAGAATTATAAGAAATGTAGTAAAAATTGAAAAAAGGCAATCAAATTAGCAAAAATGAATAAAGAAAAAAGGATTGCAATAGAAAATAAGATCAACTCTAAAAAGTTCTTTAAGTACCATAATAACAAAAAAATGAGAAAAGAAAATATAGGACCCTTTCAGTGTGAGATGGGTAGGCAGATTATTATTGGAGATAAGGAAAAAGCTGAGGTATTAAACAAATTCTTTGCATCTGTGTTTACCAGGGAAGAATCAAGTTCAATAGTAGTGCCGGAGGAGGAAGCCACAACCTCCATATTAATGAACAATTGGTTAACTGAGGAAGACGTTCATAAGCGGCTTGAAAAAATGAAAGTAAATAAGGCATCTGGCCCCGATGGTATACATCCAAGAGTTCTCAAGGATTTAAATTCAGTAATAGCAAAACCATTATATTTAATATTCAAAGACTCCATTTCCACAGGCTCAGTACCACAAGATTGGCGTAAAGCAGATGTGGTGCCTATATTTAAAAAGGGAGCTAGATCACAACCAGGAAATTACAGACATGTAAGCCTGACTTCAATAGTCGGGAAACGACTTGAAGGTTTAATATGGGATAATATTCAGGAATACCTAATGGAAAACAAAATCATTAGTAATAGTCAGCATGGATTTATGAAGGACAGATCATGCCAAATAAACCTTATTTGTTTCTTTGAGGAGGAAAATAGGAATTTAGACCAGGGTAATGCAGTTGATGTGGTCTACTTAGATTTTGCAAAAGCTTTTGATACGGTTTCACAAAAGAGGTTGGTGTACAAAATAAAGCAAATTGAACTCTGTAATAATGTATGTACCTGGATTGAAAACTGGTTGAAGGATAGACAACAGAGGGTTGTCATAAATGGAACTTTTTCAGGTTGGGCTAAATTCGTGAGTAGAGTACCTCAGGGATCGGTACCTGGACCCCTGCTTTTTAACTTGTTTATTAATGACCTTGAGGTTGGCATCGAGAGCAAAGTCTCCATCTTTGCTGATGATACTAAATTGTGTAAGGTAGTAGAAGCAAAGCAGGATGTAATTTCTCTCCTGAAGGATTCAGAGAGATTGGAAACGTGGGCAGGTAAATGGCAGATGAGGTTTAATACAGATAAATGTACGGATATGCATTTGGGATGCAAGAATAAACTGGCGACTTACACATTAAATGGGGATACATTGGAGGAATCCTTGATGGAAAAGGATTTAGGAGTGCTTGTAGACAGCAGGTTTAGCAATAGTGCCCAAAGTCATGAAGTAGCTGCAAAGGCAAACAAGATCTTATCTTGCATTAAACGGGCAATGGATGGAAGGGAAGTAAACATAATTATGCCCCTTTACAAAGCATTAGTAAGACCAAACCTTGAGTATGGAGTACAATTTTGGGCACCAATCCTTAGAAAAGACCATCTGGAACTAGAGAGAGTGCAGAGAAGAGCCACCAAATTTATAAAGGGGATGGACAATCTATTTTATTAGGAGAGGCTAGCTAAATTAGATTTATTTACATTAGAAAAGAGGCGTCTAAGAGGGGATATGATAACTATATACAAATATATTCAAGGACAATACAAGGAGTTTTCAAATGAACTATTCATCCCAAAGGCAGTACAAAGGAGGAAAGAAGATTTCACCAGTAACAAAGGAAAGGGTTCTTTACAGTAAGGGCAGTTAAAATGTGGAATGCATTACCCATGGAGACTGTGATGGCAGATACAATAAATTTGTTCAAAAAAAGGTTGGACATCTTTTTAGAAAGGAAAGGTATACAGGGATATACCAAATAAGTAAACATGGGAAGATTGTTGATCCAGGGATTAATCCGATTGCCAATTCTTGGAGTCAGGAAGTAATTTATTTTTGTTTCCGTTCCTCTGGATCAATACTTAAGTATAGATATAGGATAAAGTATCTGTTGTCTAAATTTAGCATAGATTGACCTTTATGGACGTACGTCTTTTTTCAACCTCATCTACTATATAACTATATAACAATGTAACGATGTAACTAATTAATTATTTTGCGGTTTTACTGATATATTAATGTAATTAATATGTAGTTGTGGATTTTTAGTTATTTTATTGTTGGGGTGTTTACAGATGCAGCAGCCGTTATTCGAACAAATCACAGAGCCGTTTTTGTGTGCTCTGCTGTATTCCACATTGCATTAATGCGGCCAATCGCGACAGGCACACGTGTTTATCATGGTTGCTTTGTTTCAATTTCATGGATTCTGTTTCTTTGTGTGCAATTAAATGAATGAATTGTAATGTGTACAGTACTGTGCTACTGTGTCAATTTCAGGTGTTTAAAACCAGAACACTAAAATGCAATTTTCTGAGCTTGCGTCTTAAGGCGGTAAGGTTGGAAGAAATCACGCGCCATTACATGGGTATTCCGATGTATACAACGTGTGAAGTGTTCGAATAATGACGCTGCATCTGTGGGTGCTTGTGTATTTCTTTTATTCTTGTGTTTATTTGGTCTTAATCATTTGTATTAGGTTGATCATTGAGTGATATAGTGGCTTGTCATGCCCATATTATATGGATATCAGTAGAGGGTGGGTATAGTTGGCCCAGGGTGGATGGTTAGGCCTCCCGAATGGGTTGCGGGGGACCCCTTAATTACTATAGTGGTTATTAATTGCTAAGGTTTCTTATACTCCGCTGGCACGGAGGACATGGACCTGGAGTATGCTGACGAGGACACCCTTCATGATTGCAGGGGTAAGTAGAACATTTTATTTACTTTATTTATGCTGGCTGCCTAATGTTTGATTTTATAATGGACAAATGCACTATTATCCTTATGTGGATAAGATTAATTTTGCCCATTACTGTACTGTATGTGTTGCAGGGGGTTGTTGATGGTAGAGGAGGTGGGTAGTAGGGCTGTTGTGTATTTTTTTGTTTATTGTGGGTAGAGGGATTGGGTGAAGGGGGAAATAGCCCCAAGGATTGATGTTTAGGCCTACCGGGTCGTAACGGGTGGGATTAACCGCTAAGGTTATGAAGGAGTTAACTCCACCTGCAACCCCCCTGCAAGACCTAAACACAGGTATGTCTCTGATCTGCAAGTCCTGTTTTAAAAGAATTACCCACCGACCTTCATTATTATTGATCTTTTGGTATGTTTGAATATTAAAAGGTGTTTTTTTTCCCTCTTAAATGTGTCCTTCTAATTGACCAACCGGAACAAGCTGATTTATTGGTTAGGGTCATGTGACTGCTTTAGCTGTATAAACTAACACCCCACCTGCATTTGCAGGACCTGCATTTGGAATTTTATAGTGAAACATTTAAAGTGAGCCTTTTAAATGAGAATATATAGTTAGACTATAGTTTGACTAGAGGTGACTGGGGACTTCATCTTCCTACAACCTGTTCTACACAAGGCAACAAACGTTGAGCTTATATGACCACACTATGATCCCATTTTTGTTAGCCTGCTCATTTTTACCCCCCACCCCTTTACAACTTATTTCACTGCAGCCTCTCCCAAAACTGACTGCACACAACTACCTCCCAAACCCACTCAAACCCTGAATAGACCCTAGCATTGCAATGCAGAAAAACATTTGACAAGGGAAAGGCACACCCCTGCTGTTTAGTCTGCACACACACACTTGGCTCATAGCAGCTCCATACAGCATTAACTACCTTTGGCATAATGAACCTGGTATGTACAGTATCTTAACTTTGTTCTTTCTCATGGCCTCATGGAAATGTTACTCCCTCTATCCACTACAAACTCCTCCATCCTGGCCCACACCCAACATCACAGTACACCCATGACTACTCAAAAGCCTTGCACTATCTACTGAAGGGTGGTGGAGAACTCTAACAACCAGCACACCAATCATCACACACTCAAATGGCAAACATCACAAATTTACTTGCAAACAACTACTCAAATTTCTACTCATACTATTACTCTCTTTAGCAGGTGATATTGAACCTACTGTAACCCAGGCCCTCCCATTTCAACTCTGTCCCATACCCCTGAGAATACCCCTTCAAATTCCAAAAAGTCGCCCATATAAATATCCAGAGCCTTCTGCCCAAACTGGATGAACTAAGAGCATGGTGCCTTATGCATAAACCCAAAGCCATCGTTCTCACAGAAACATGGCTAACCCCTAAAACTCCGGATGCAAATATTGCCAATCAGGAATACTCCATTTCTAGGAGAGATAGGGCAAAGAGATGAGATGGGGTGTTATTTTATATTGCAGACACCTTACAATTTACATTGTTAAATTGCCCCCCCAAGCCCACCCTCTTTTGAAATCCTTGTTCTCAAAATCTGCCTCCCCTTTTCTAAGCCCATCTTGCTCGCTGGCATCTACCGCACCCCTAAAGCGCCTCTACAATCCCTGACTGATATCACCCAGTTTCTTGGCTCCATTTCCTCTCTGAATGAGAAGAGTGAGCTGCTAGTTCTTTGGGATTTCAACTTCAATTAGCTTGACCCTAAAAACCACAAAATCCAGATACAACTCAAGTCACTAAACCTATCGCAACTCAGTTCCCAACCCAAACGACAAATCTGAAATTGCACAACCATTCTTTGCTAGACTGGATTCTCTACTCGAATCCCAGCAGAATCCAATCCTCTGGCATCCTTCCTGACATTTTCGGTGACCATGCAATAGTGTACTGTGTAAGGTAAATTAAACCGCCCCATTCAAGCCCTAAATTTCTCCTCACTAAAGCATTTAGAAACTTTAACCCACAACAGTTTCTGGCTGACCTTAGCAACTGCCCTTGGCACAGAATCGATTTAATTCCCGACCCTGATTCTGCGCTCGACTATTTCCAATCGAGTTTTTAAAACGCTGTGATACTCATGCTCCACTACACAGAATAAGGGTACGGGGGGCCCACCTTCCATGGGTTATAACTGACCTTATAGCACTCTACCAGTTCAGGGATGCCTGGTGGAAAACTACAAAGTAATTGACACTAACAAGGATCTCAATCACTAAAGATGCCTGCGGAATATGTGCACAAGGCAAACAAGGCATGCAAAAGCACAATATTACTCTGACAATCTCCTCCAGAATACATCAAACCCAGCTAACTTCTGCAAGGTTATCAACAATATATTCTAGCCTTCTAATCATCAACAACAAAGTAATATCACTAAGGGGGGATATTACTCTGACAAACCCCACTGACATTGCAAATGCATTCAATGATTACTTTGTGGGGTGTGCTACTAACTTATTAGTGAAACGCAACCCAAACCACAAACCTGAATCTCATCCTGGGAATACCCATGTAGTTCCACCTCCTCCCAACACTGCCCACAATTTTCAATTTGGCCCAGTGTCCGAAGAGGAGATTATACAAGCGCTCCTCAAATTAAAACATTGCAGCCAATGTGGACTTGACTTACTACAATCTAGGTTCCTAAGACTTGGTGCCCCACCAATTGCCAAACCAATTGCTTCCATAGTCAACTCTATCCTGTCTGCGGGCCATATCCCTAAGACCTGGAAAACTGCCAGAGTTGTCCCAATCTTCAAAAGTGGGGACAAAAACACTGTCTCAACTACAGGCCAATCTCCCTTCTCCCAATTCTATCCAGAGTCATGGGGAAATGTTTCCACTCTCAATTAAGCGATTACTATACAAAGACATATTTCCCTAGCCAATTCCAATCTGGATTTCGCCCCAAACACTCCATTGTAACTACCCTGGTAAAGGTTTGCAATGAAATCCAGTGTGGAATGGAATGGGGACACCTCACTGGTGAAATATTCCTAGATTTTCCAAAGGCTTTTGATACTGTTTATCATGCTATTCTGCTTAACAAACTCCAGAGCTCTGGAATAGGGTAGCATGCTTTAAACTGGTTTCAGTCCTACCTATCATGTAGATCCCAACATGTGTCTATCTCAGGCTCTAACTCCAACCTCCTGGATATCACCTGTGGTGTCCCGCAAGACTCTGTTATGGGGCGAGCGCTGTAATTCTCGTGGTGGTATGTGAAAAAGATAAAGAAATGGTACAATAGTGCAGATGGTAATAAAAAATGAATTGTCAAAAAATAGTCTCTGTGTTGATTGTACTCACAAATTAAATATGGTATAATAGACGTATCAGAGATCCATCTCTCTCTGATAGGAGCCCTTTAATGGATGCCCTCTAAAGATTGATGGTCTGGCAAGCTTGTTGTATATATGGATCGTGTGAGCTCAATATACCTTCCATGGAATATGGAGAGAGAAGAGAGAGAACGCACAATGGTATGGTACGATATGGATATGTATTGCACAACAATGGTTACATATGTAATGCACTCACATTTTGCATAAAGATAAATTCATTGGAGAGAACTGCTGGTTTCTTGTGGATGGCGCCGGTGTATCCAGACAACGGAGGGCTTCCGCGTACGTCACGTCTGCCCGCGTCACGTCCTGTGATGGCTCTAGTCAGGGTGGAAGAAGTTTCCTTGCGTTTCAGTCCCCGTGGCTTGCCAGCACCTCCCTGTAGTATTCTCCCCAGATCTCAGTCACCTCCAACCGCTGATTCAACGTGTTTCGCTGTGGCTTCATCAGGAATCGTAATGCTAAACCCCAACGGCTCCCTTTTATATAGTCCATGTGTATACATTATTGGCTAATCAGGGGGCCTGGCACAATTAATTACAATAAGTATATAGGTTGTATAGCGATCACAAGGGAAATGTTACAATACATAATACAATATACAATATATAGACAGACACAAACTATAAGTGCTAATACAATTTATTTTTCTAATTGCCCTATTCTAAATATATAATTTATTAATAAAAGTAAATAATTATAATGCACCTCTAAAAGGGTGTAGAGCTGCTGATTTACACTGGCGACCAACTTTATTCTTACTTGGCTAGCTCCGCGAATTTCAGAAGATCCCGGTGATGTGCGGTTTTGTGTCGTTTTCTCCCGGGGTATATAGCGTTATTTTCGCGGCTGTGATATAAGCATTTTATCCCCGCTGGCTGCAATACTGCAATGCCGTGTAAAAACGCATGGGGCGTTTGCGAGCTGTTGTCTTTGAAGCCGAGAAATTCATGAATTGTAATGCAGTATATACTGTATATATACAGTATATACTGTATAACAACAACCCCTATAACCCCTAACATACACATACAGTACTGTATATGCACATCAATGATACTATAGGCCGCCCATTGGCGAGATGTGTTTGCAGCACAGAGAGAACGGCTGCTCTCTCTGCGCAAACATCGGCACATTAAAAATTATTTAAAATTCATTTTTATTCATAGTGTAGATGTGCAGGGAGTCTCCGGAGCTTAACCGCGTTGGTTTCAGGTCCGGGGACCCCCTGCTCCCCGAGATACGGCCCCCTTTATGAGGTGCCGGTATCCCTCTGCATTTAAAGGTCCCGATCACGTGACTGCGGCATGTAAACAAAGCAGAGGGATACCGGCACCCCCTAAAATACAAACATTATCTCTAACTTTATTGCACAGAAAAACTTTTGGGGCGGGGGTGTAAGGGGGGTGGGGAGGGGGTGTTTAGTCCTCCTCCTCAGGACTGTCAAAGATGGAATAGTCCTTGAGCAGGCTGTGGAGCAGCCTGCGACAGTCCTATACCGACATCCTCTTCTTCCCCCTGGTCAAACGTTCCCTGGCGAATAGTAAAACGTCTTTGAAACAGCACATTAGACGCCAACCGGCTTCGATTGCGTCCTCTGTGTGTGTTCCTGTGAAAAGTCCGTGGAACACCGAGTAGTACGTGACGCACTTCCTCGGTATACAATCCTTTAAGTAAGTGACAAGCGCGCGCGCAGCAAGGCCTGCGCAAAGGGGCAGTTCCAGAAGAGGTGTATGATGCTTTCCACCACTGGGTTGCACCTGGGGCAGTGCCTCACGAGGCTGAGTTTGCTCTGGTACTTGTCCGCATTCACAGGGAGTCCCCCGTGTATGGCCTGCCAAGCAATGTCTTTGTGTTTGTTCATTATTCTTTTCGATGCCACATTCCTCCACACCTTTCCAAAGGTGTTGGGGTGGAGACCTGGGACCGATTCCATGATGTCTTTAGCCCTGATAATTTTGTAGATGACCTTGGGCTTCCACAGGTCTGGTTTTACTCCCTCCAGATTGTTCTGCCTCATGAACTTCTTCACGTCCTTGTAGAACCAGGGCGTGTGCCAGCTGTAAGGGATGGAGCTGTCCCACTTGTCCCACCCCAATGCTCTCCAGAGCAGCAGGAGTAGGAGGCGGGACATGGAGTAGCCAGAGGAGTCTTTGTCGCAGTCTCTCAGGGTG